>JADGMU010000090.1:0-55000 GCA_016920895.1 Vaccinium myrtillus | reverse complement strand
TAGAGCTAGTTGACCGACATACTTGGACTCTAGAAACTTCACAATTTCTGCCGACCTACAACTTCTTCCGGAAGTCTCTGGCATTTGCAACATGCCATCATTACAATTTCACATTCTTCTAGATTTATTTATATTAGATATTTTACTACAAAACACTACATAATTCTACATAATTCTAGATAATAAAAAAGATTACAAATTACTTTTTTCAACACTAGTTTGGTAGCTGTTGATGCCATTCAGATAAAACTTTTGAAGCTTTATTTTCAGTTAATCAGTTGTATAAAATACGTGATATATAAGTTCTTTTTTGACTTTGGTATGATTCTTGTTCAGAAAATCTAACCCCATTTCTTTTGCTTGAGATGGTATCAATCTTCTAGCAACAGTTAACGATTACATGGAGGTCCCAGTTAACAGATGCTTTCCTTTGTGTTACAATGATTTGCTGCTCATATATTGTCCCGATTCTGTAATAATTTTGTGTTTGTTCTTTATGGCGAACCTTCCTTTGACACAGCACAAGACGATTGATAGTGTCCTTGCTCGAGGTGAAAGGCTTGATAGTTTGGTTGAGAAGAGTTCAGATATCAGTGCAGCTTCACAGGTAATTTTTATTGTGCTTGTATGTTGTTAACGGGCCAAACACACATATTGGATTTCTACACTACCTTATTTCCTCGTGCTTACCCTAGTATCAATTATTCCATGTTTATTTGAAAATGTCAGTACGAAAGGTCAATGAATGATTGTCATGACCTCGCTTATATAGAGTGCCACAATTGTCAAGCTTTGGAATTGCAATTATGTACACAAATTCATCATTTATGATTGTGATATTGTGACCATGTGTGTTTGCTTGTTCGCACAGTCTTACAGCTCAATCTTCCTGATTGTAATCAACCATGTTTTGGAATGGTTTTCAAGAAAAAACTACTATTGTGCCACTGACAGTCATGATTAGTTATCATTTTGCTTGAAATGTCTTGCATGGAGCACCAATTTACTTCACGTCCGGTCGTTTTTTTTTTTTTACTTCTTTGGAGGCTTCTCACTGAGATGGACTAGCTGAATGCATCTCTCTCATTTCCTTTTAAAAAGGTTTGATGTTCACAACATTTCTGCATCGCCCACGTCCATTGTAATAATGCATTTCCACTTGGTAATTTTTATGTGAATACCGTGTTATTATCTGATCTTTGCCCTATTTTTCCACTTGGTAATTTTTATATGCTAGTCATCAAAGTAGTCCGCATGACTTCATCTACCAGTTGTAGTTATAAATTATAATAGGGTCATTACTATGTTGAGGGAAAAAAATGAATAAGTAATTTGAACTTTTTTTTTTGGGGTTAAATTGTTGTGATTTTGCAGTATAAGAAATATAAGATCATGATTAAAATTTAGTGAGGGTTATGTGAGAAGAGTTTAGATCTCAGTGCAGCTTCACAGGTAATTTTTATTGTGCTTGTATGTTGTTAACGGGCCAAAGACACATATTGGATTTCTACACTACCTTATTTCCTCGTGCCGTTGTCCTGGTATCGTGAGAAAAACGGGGAGAGGGCTCAATACGATTCCGACAACGGCGGGAGGGTGGATTTGGGGAGAACGAGAGCAGGAATGAACAAGAGATTGAGATTGAGAGGGATTGAGAGAGAAACGGAAGAAGACGTGGGTTAGGTTTAGCGTTAAAATTTTTTGGAGTTGAGGGATCCTAATTTTTTGCTGACTGGGCTGTCCATGTCAGCAGTTGGTACAATTGTTTGTGAGATTGTTAGTGCCCGTAGCATTCCTCAAACAGAAAGAGTTGACTGCAAACACCATTACATAATCATCCATTCGTTTAAATTCTTAAATTCGAAACTGAGCAATTTTCATAATTCTCGAGTACTACCAAACCAAGAAACTTAGTAGATTTTTTTTTTTGCTTGTTTGTAATGTTATTCATTCTGTTTTCTTAAGAAATCGGGAGGATAAGAGGTAAGTAGAAATTTTGCAAGCAGCAGCACGAGGAGTCTTTATTCACCCCGGATCCTGATTTTATATTTTTATCTCCGTGATATATATAAAATTGCTTTTGCCGATAAAAAAAATAAAATACTATTGGTCTGGAGAATGAAATTCCATGAAACGTCGGGGGTGTTTGGAAGTTGGAAAAGAAAGAGAAAAGAAGATTAAACGTTAACAAAATTTTCCTTCACTTATTAGGTTGGTAGTGAAAAAGAGAAGAAAGGCGGGCTGTGGAGGTCTATTTCGAGATAAAGAAGGAGAATGGGTGCTGGGCTTTTATGGGGAACTCATATGGGAGACTAGCTTGGCAACAGAACTATGGGATATCTACAGAGGCTTGAATATCATTCTTGAGAAGAATTTGCACAATGTGACAATTGAGTCGGACTCCCTAGTGACGGTTAATCTTATCACTGAAAACTTTGACTGCTCAAAGTAACATAATCTTCGAGACAAAGGCCCTGATGACTCGAACAGGCTCTTCTCTGACTTATATCTCCCGAAGCGCCAATGAGTGTGCCAACCATTTCGCACGTCTGGGTGCGGAACAAAATGAACATCTCATTGTTATGGATGTTATGCCTTCATCTATTAGAGAGTTTTGGAATAGGGACCGTCTCGGTCTTAGGAATGTGCTAGACTAGCTAGTAGTAGCAGGTTTGTATCCAAATCTCCTGATGGAGTGCCACTTTGTTTGCTAGTTTTATTTTATTTCCGAATTACCCAAAAAAAAAAAAAAAAGAAGAAGAAAGAAACATAAAAACGTAGAGAAGAAGAAATAGCAAAATTTTCTCCCAACATTTATCTACATTTTCTTTCTTATATACTTTGTCTTCTTTTCCCTAACTTTCAAACAGACCCAACATAACATGGAATCTATATTAGTATTGCATGATGACTTTTGGTGAATAGAGCTTCCTGAGCTTGCCACGTGTCTCTCAATTCTTTGCACTTTTTTAGCAATTAACAAAGTCCTAAATGGTAGTATTTAATTCTTTACCGAGTTAAGCTTTGTTAAGGTTTTGTGGTGATCAATTTCAATAAAGGAAAGTAGTTATTCTTTTCCAAGTTAATCTGTGCTACTGTAATAATTCTTTTCCAATTACAATAATTGAAATTTTTCCAATTTGAAATTAACGAAAGTAATGAAGAGTAATGAAGGAAAGTAACAATTATAATAGATATGCAATATTTCTGAAATTTTAAAGGAAAGTAACAATTATTTTCCGAAAAGATATACAATTATAATACATATTTCCGAAATTTTTAAGGAAAGTAACGATTATTTTCTAAAAAGATTGACAATTATATTTATTATTTAAGTACAATATTTTTTAACGACAAAAGGAATGGTGTGTTTTTTTTTTTTTTTGAGTAAAAAGAAAAGTAAAAGGAATGATTTTGTTCACATAAAACAACAGTTTTTTTTTATATTTATGAATCAATCATTATTATATAAATAATTATTGACTAATAACTATTTAGCAATAAATACTGACAGAAAAATTATCTTGAGGAGCAATCTATCATTTTCATTTTCACACGCATAAGGAAAGATTAAGAATTTCTTATATGAACGTTCCATAAATAGCACGTGTATGCATACCTAAAAAAAAAAAAGAGATTAAGAAGTCATTTCCATGTAAATTTTCATTTTGACACCTAAGGAAAGAATAAAAATTTCTTATATAAACTTTTCCAATTACAATAACCGAAAATTTTCCAATTTGAAATTAACGAAAGTAATGAAGGAAAGTAACAATTATAATAGATATGCAATATTATAATATATATTTCCGAAATTTTTAAGGAAAGTAACGATTATTTTCCGAAAAGATTGACAATTATATTTATTTTTTAAGTACAATATTTTTTAACGACAAAAGGAATGGTGTGTTTTTATTTTGGGTGAAAAGAAAAGGAAAAGGAATGATTTTTTTCACATAAAACAACAGATTTTTTTTATTCAATCAATCATTATTATATCTATATTAGTATTGCAAGATGAGTTTTCGCGAGGAGGGCTCTTAGCGCGACAAGTGGCAAAGCTTGATTGGGTTTAAGATAATTAATTTTATACAAAATAATTTCCACTATTTGGCATCAATAAATTTCCCTAAAAAAAATTGTAAAAGGAGAAGAAGTGAACATGGTATTGCATGATGACTTTTGGTGAATAGAGCTTCCTGAGCTTGCCACGTGTCTCTCAATTCTTTGCACTTTTTTAGCAATTAACAAAGTCCTAAATGGTAGTATTTAATTCTTTACCGAGTTAAGCTTTGTTAAGGTTTTGTGGTGATCAATTTCAATAAAGGAAAGTAGTTATTCTTTTCCAAGTTAATATGTGCTACTGTAATGATTCTTTTCCAATTACAATAATTGAAATTTTTCCAATTTGAAATTAACGAAAGTAATGAAGAGTAATGAAGGAAAGTAACAATTATAATAGATATGCAATATTTCTGAAATTTTAAAGGAAAGTAACGATTATTTTCCGAAAAGATATACAATTATAATACATATTTCCGAAATTTTTAAGGAAAGTAACGATTATTTTCTAAAAAGATTGACAATTATATTTATTATTTAAGTACAATATTTTTTAACGACAAAAGGAATGGTGTGTGTTTTTTTTTTTTTGAGTAAAAAGAAAAGTAAAAGGAATGATTTTGTTCACATAAAACAACAGTTTTTTTTATATTTATGAATCAATCATTATTATATAAATAATTATTGACTAATAACTATTTAGCAATAAATACCTTGTGAAAAAAATTATCTTGAGGAGCAATCTATCATTTGCATTTTCACACGCATAAGGAAAGATTAAGAATTTCTTATATGAACGTTCCATAAATAGCACGTGTATGCATACCTAAAAAAAAAAAGAGATTAAGAAGTCATTATCCATGGAAATTTTCATTTTGACACCTAAGGAAAGAATAAAAATTTCTTATATAAACTTTTCCAATTACAATAACCGAAAATTTTCCAATTTGAAATTAACGAAAGTAATGAAGGAAAGTAACAATTATAATAGATATGCAATATTATAATATATATTTCCGAAATTTTTAAGGAAAGTAACGATTATTTTTCGAAAAGATTGACAATTATATTTATTTTTTAAAGTACAATATTTTTTAACGACAAAAGGAATGGTGTGTTTTTTTTGGGTGAAAAGAAAAGGAAAAGGAATGATTTTTTTCACATAAAACAACATATTTTTTTTTATTCAATCAATCATTATTATATCTATATTAGTATTGGAAGATGAGTTTTCGCGAGGAGGGCTCTTAGCGCGACAAGTGGCAAAGCTTGATTGGGTTTAAGATAATTAATTTTATACAAAATAATTTCCACTATTTAGCATCAATAAATTTCCCTAAAAAAAATTGTAAAAGGAGAAGAAGTGAACATGGTATTGCATGATGACTTTTGGTGAATAGAGCTTCCTGAGCTTGCCACGTGTCTCTCAATTCTTTGCACTTTTTTAGCAATTAACAAAGTCCTAAATGGTAGTATTTAATTCTTTACCGAGTTAAGCTTTGTTAAGGTTTTGTGGTGATCAATTTCAATAAAGGAAAGTAGTTATTCTTTTCCAAGTTAATATGTGCTACTGTAATGATTCTTTTCCAATTACAATAATTGAAATTTTTCCAATTTGAAATTAACGAAAGTAATGAAGAGTAATGAAGGAAAGTAACAATTATAATAGATATGCAATATTTCTGAAATTTTAAAGGAAAGTAACGATTATTTTCCGAAAAGATATACAATTATAATACATATTTCCGAAATTTTTAAGGAAAGTAACGATTATTTTCTAAAAAGATTGACAATTATATTTATTATTTAAGTACAATATTTTTTAACGACAAAAGGAATGGTGTGTGTGTGTGTTTTTTTTTTGAGTAAAAAGAAAAGTAAAAGGAATGATTTTGTTCACATAAAACAACAGTTTTTTTTATATTTATGAATCAATCATTATTATATAAATAATTATTGACTAATAACTATTTAGCAATAAATACTGACAGAAAAATTATCTTGAGGAGCAATCTATCATTTGCATTTTCACACGCATAAGGAAAGATTAAGAATTTCTTATATGAACGTTCCATAAATAGCACGTGTATGCATACCTAAAAAAAAAAAAGAGATTAAGAAGTCATTATCCATGGAAATTTTCATTTTGACACCTAAGGAAAGAATAAAAATTTCTTATATAAACTTTTCCAATTACAATAACCGAAAATTTTCCAATTTGAAATTAACGAAAGTAATGAAGGAAAGTAACAATTATAATAGATATGCAATATTATAATATATATTTCCAAAATTTTTAAGGAAAGTAACGATTATTTTCCGAAAAGATTGACAATTATATTTATTTTTTAAGTACAATATCTTTTTAACGACAAAAGGAATGGTGTGTTTTTTTTTTGGGTGAAAAGAAAAGGAAAAGGAATGATTTTTTTCACATAAAACAACAGATTTTTTTTTATTCAATCAATCATTATTATATCTATATTAGTATTGCAAGATGAGTTTTCGCGAGGAGGGCTCTTAGCGCGACAAGTGGCAAAGCTTGATTGGGTTTAAGATAATTAATTTTATACAAAATAATTTCCACTATTTAGCATCAATAAATTTCCCTAAAAAAAATTGTAAAAGGAGAAGAAGTGAACATGGTATTGCATGATGACTTTTGGTGAATAGAGCTTCCTGAGCTTGCCACGTGTCTCTCAATTCTTTGCACTTTTTTAGCAATTAACAAAGTCCTAAATGGTAGTATTTAATTCTTTACCGAGTTAAGCTTTGTTAAGGTTTTGTGGTGATCAATTTCAATAAAGGAAAGTAGTTATTCTTTTCCAAGTTAATATGTGCTACTGTAATGATTCTTTTCCAATTACAATAATTGAAATTTTTCCAATTTGAAATTAACGAAAGTAATGAAGAGTAATGAAGGAAAGTAACAATTATAATAGATATGCAATATTTCTGAAATTTTAAAGGAAAGTAACGATTATTTTCCGAAAAGATATACAATTATAATACATATTTCCGAAATTTTTAAGGAAAGTAACGATTATTTTCTAAAAAGATTTACAATTATATTTATTATTTAAGTACAATATTTTTTAACGACAAAAGGAATGGTGTGTGTGTGTGTTTTTTTTTTTGAGTAAAAAGAAAAGTAAAAGGAATGATTTTGTTCACATAAAACAACAGTTTTTTTTATATTTATGAATCAATCATTATTATATAAATAATTATTGACTAATAACTATTTAGCAATAAATACTGACAGAAAAATTATCTTGAGGAGCAATCTATCATTTGCATTTTCACACGCATAAGGAAAGATTAAGAATTTCTTATATGAACGTTCCATAAATAGCACGTGTATGCATACCTAAAAAATAAAAGAGATTAAGAAGTCATTATCCATGGAAATTTTCATTTTGACACCTAAGGAAAGAATAAAAATTTCTTATATAAACTTTTCCAATTACAATAACCGAAAATTTTCCAATTTGAAATTAACGAAAGTAATGAAGGAAAGTAACAATTATAATAGATATGCAATATTATAATATATATTTCCGAAATTTTTAAGGAAAGTAACGATTATTTTCCGAAAAGATTGACAATTATATTTATTTTTTAAGTACAATATCTTTTTAACGACAAAAGGAATGGTGTGTTTTTTTTTTGGGTGAAAAGAAAAGGAAAAGGAATGATTTTTTTCACATAAAACAACAGATTTTTTTTTATTCAATCAATCATTATTATATCTATATTAGTATTGCAAGATGAGTTTTCGCGAGGAGGGCTCTTAGCGCGACAAGTGGCAAAGCTTGATTGGGTTTAAGATAATTAATTTTATACAAAATAATTTCCACTATTTAGCATCAATAAATTTCCCTAAAAAAAATTGTAAAAGGAGAAGAAGTGAACATGGTATTGCATGATGACTTTTGGTGAATAGAGCTTCCTGAGCTTGCCACGTGTCTCTCAATTCTTTGCACTTTTTTAGCAATTAACAAAGTCCTAAATGGTAGTATTTAATTCTTTACCGAGTTAAGCTTTGTTAAGGTTTTGTGGTGATCAATTTCAATAAAGGAAAGTAGTTATTCTTTTCCAAGTTAATCTGTGCTACTGTAATGATTCTTTTCCAATTACAATAATTGAAAATTTTCCAATTTGAAATTAACGAAAGTAATGAAGAGTAATGAAGGAAAGTAACAATTATAATAGATATGCAATATTTCTGAAATTTTAAAGGAAAGTAACGATTATTTTCCGAAAAGATATACAATTATAATACATATTTCCGAAAAACCATCAACATCAGACCAACGTAGGCTTCGCTATCTTAGCATTTAAGTTGAATAATTGGAAAAAAATTTCCAATTCGAATTAATACAAGTAGTACACTACTACACTGTTGTGATGTACGCTAGCAGTAGCATTCTCGCCCCCCCAGGAATTACGGAGTTAATGGTGCAATTAATTTGCTACTGGGCTTGCTAACCAAGTGGTAAAATGACTCACGGGGGTTTTGGCCAAAAGTCATTTTATCTCCATTTCAGGAAAAGATTTTCCAAGGAAAAGATTTTACTCCTATTTTGTACAACCAAACACTGAAAAATTGGTAAAACATTTTACATGAAAATATTTTACGTCCAAACAAACGGTGCCTAGAAGTCTGATGCGGCAGGCAACATCCTCCGTGTTGGTCCAAATACGGTCCTGCATTGTATACCGGTGTTGCTCGAATGCAATTACAACGTGCCACTGCCAATTTGGCCGGACATTGGAGATGCTCTTATAGACGCGTAAATATTCACATGCGCGCTCTCTAATTTATCCTTGTTAAGTCATTTTATATTACTAGTTGGAGTTTAATGCTTTGTTTTTTTGAAATTGTAGCCCATCATTTATCATACCATAGACATAGAATCTTTGAATGAATTTCATTTTCCACTGAACCACACGCAAACATCCAAAGGAAGTTGGATGTATAAATGAAGTATTTAATACAGTAGTTACATCGTTTTGGGGCCTTTTAATTGGACCAAAAACTGGGGGTCTTAGCCAAGGGCCTCTTGGGCCTCGTCCTAGAGCCGTGCTTGACATCGGATGAAACCTGTACATAAAGCTAAAACAATTTGCCCACCAAAAACTTCTAAAATTAATTAATGTTAAACTTGGTACTACAAAAAAAAAGGGGGGTAAAGTCACAGCGGCACCCGACAAGTACAGATAAAGTAATTAAGCTGAGTTTTCCGTTTATTTTTAGCAAATGAGTTCATCAGGTGCTAAAATTAGGGTTGATTTTAGCCTAAAATCAATTCTAATTTTAGTACCTGGTGAACTCATTTGTTAAAATCAGAGTCAATTTTAGCAACTGAATTGCTAATATCATTTGAAAAACTAAGTCTTATTGTGAAAGCTTTCCCATGCATGTTCAATATATTTTATTTTTCGTTATAGTACTTAAATAGCCCTAATTCTCAAGTAACGACGATCATGAATGCATTTGTAGTAATATTTGACCAAGTGCGATATAGGACATATTCTATCTAATCTGATATGACATGTTGTACGTCCATTTCATTTGCTACGTTTATCCTTTGTTTAAGCGGATACTGATATCCGATCAGTTTTCCTTTTCCATTGATGATATGTACATCGAAACCTACAAAATGAACTACTCAAATTGTCAACAAGACAGCGATAAGTCTGATTTTACATTACATGGTCACATGAGAGGGTTCACACTTCACTAGTAAGACAAAAAAAAATGGCCAGTTCTTGACGTGGGCCCTTAGGTTTTATTCTTGCATTCCAAATGAGGTATAATTATAAATCACAAAAGAGATTAAAGCACAAATTGACTGCAAACACCATAACAAGCTAAGTTACAGTGAGCATTTAAGGATTGCATGTGTTCTAATGGGGAGGTATCTAATGAGCATCTATTCTTTAATTGTCACTACTCTCAAGGCCGTGGAAGGCATGTATTATTGTGGAATTGTGGGTATGACAGGACCCCAAGGGCATTGAGGAGGAAATTTCTTGGGCCATTAACCATGGGATCGATCCAAGGTAGGAGTAATTCTCTAAGGTCTTTGGTCCTTATTTTGCTCGGGGATGAAATTTCATGAAACATAATTTTGAATGTGGACATTAATTTGGGGTGTAGAAATCATTCTCTTTCTTTTCGTTTTATTTTAAGATCTTAATTTCCAAAACCTACTCCCATCAGCCCACTACTACTATCACCCATGCACATAATACATCACAGGTTTTCGCGGAATCAGGTATTGAAGTCTATTCTCTTCATCTATTGGCCCAATTCTATTTTCATTACCACACAAAAAACAAGTAAATTATAATAGACAGTACTAACAATCATCCGATTTAAAAAGAATGCATACAAAACTTTTCCTTAATACCTTCAAGTAAACTAACTCTTATTCCATCTCAAAAATATATATTGTCTTGTTTGTAAAATAAAAACGTAAGAAAAAATTATGAAAACAGATTCAAACAAAACAAAAACAACCAAAAAAAATCAGCCTTTTCATTTCTCTTATAAATACCAAAAACAAAAAAGACACAAGATCAAACAGCCAAATCTTCTTTTCATTATCTCTTAAATTTCCCCCACAATTCTAACATCAGTAGTTGTAATCTTCACCAGTACAGCCCCAATTTCATTTTCGTGTTAAAAATTCAACGAAAAGGTAAAAGCACGAGAAGATAATATCATTATGTATATATATGAAGACAAATGAAACACACAACAAAAACCAGGATCGCCGAAACAGCAATCACCACTGCGGGGATGAAATGTGGCGACCTCTGGAACTGTGGGCGGACAGGCGGGAGGGCCCATTTCCTTGTGATTTCTAGGAAATTTTTCCTAAAGTATCACCCAAAATTGTGTCATTGTAGACCATCTTCCTTCGTGAAAGCGTCAATAAACATCAATCCTAAAGACTCTCGATCATTAATCCTCATCCTTTAATTCAACCAACCTTTGTAATTTCTCTCTCTCTCTCTCTCTTCTCTCTAAAGACTGTCCTCTTTCTCTGTAAGCAACTGCAGACTAATTGCAACAGTGTTGAAAATGGCTCAAAATATGACAATTTTGTGGTACCACACGCACATGCCTACGAAATAAGTACATGGCAAAATGGGTCTCTTCCTCTGCTATTTTTCTCACCTGTGCTGCGTCTCTCATTATGTAAAATCAGCAACAGGAGCAGCTACGAAAAATTGACCCTTTTTCTTCAATTATTAATTTTCATTTGTGCCGATCGATGGCATTGGAGAAAAGTGAGAGGCGAGAGAAAGAGACTAAACAACACATTCACAGTTACATGCAATACCACACATCTTAACAACACCCTTATAATATTCATCCACTCTCCGAATTAATATAAATATCACTTGTCATTTGGTGAGGCTACTCACACAAAGATCCGTTAATATTATACTATATATGGTACACATGAGTAGATTTTACTAGGCAACATCACAAATTTTTGAACAAATTAAATAAGTATAACAAATTAAATTAATTTATCATAGAGGATTCGCAAAACACCTGAGAAAAGGAAAACAAAAAAAATACCCCAAAGATTTTTTATTTTAATTCAGATAAGCAAAGATTGAATATAAGTTTGTGTGCAGATATACGAAATTTAAATTTTTTGCGGGATCACCCGCCAAACTCTCTCTCTCTCTCTCAAATTGAGATAGCCTAAAATTGAGACTAATACTCCCCTGCAAACTCCCAGACTTGTTGCACATGCCTTAACCCTAACACGTACGGTAAAGTAACTTGTAAAAGAGTAGCCGTCAAACAAGAAAGGAGTTGTGTATCTATCAGATTCCATAGCAAGAAATCAGGATTTGGTGATTCGACTCCTTCACTATTACGAACAGTTGCAGGAGGACATACTGTAGTTCCATCAAGGTACTCGATAAAACCATTGGCTATCATCACATTTTCAACTTGTATGCGCCACAACAACAAGTAATTGGAGCCATCCAATTTTACAGTGACGAGAGAATGGAAATTGGAGACCAGAAAAGCAAGTGAAGGAGGCAATGTTATTGTATTCGAATTCGAGGATGAAGATGCTGACGATGTCATTCTTGAATTCAATCTTGAGTTGAATCAATTTCAGACTTGAAATTTCTTGTATCTTATTCTCGTATCGTTCTCAGGATCTGAGCGACTCACGTCTTTGATGGTTCTGATACCATAATGAATTTCTGAAAGTAGAACTGTAAAACCCTAACTATCAACGAGGAAGAACAAGAGAGAAAAGAAAATGCAGTTGTTCATTTCTCTGAAATCCGTTTTTCGTCATTACAACCCAGAGCCTTTTGGCTCTATTTATACAACCCTCAATTACCCTTAACAAACTAAACCGACTAACTACCATTACCACACTAATCTATTACGTGCACAGCACATGACTCAATGACCTTGACTAAGTAGATAATATCATTATGTATATATATGAAGACAAATGAAACACACAACAAAAACCAGGATCGCCGAAACAGCAATCACCACTGCCGGGATGAAATGTGGCGACCTCTGAAACTGTTGTGTCTTCACACAGTTCCAAGACACAAACGCCACAGCCCCAAGCAAAACCAGGCAGGCCGCAACACCAATCACCCATGAGGCCATGACAAATACGGCGATCAAATTTCCCGACGACCCATTTGGGTTCCCGGCGGCCGAGTACCCATTATCTGTTACATTTACTACTACTACTACCAAGTTAACATTACTGGGCGGTGGTGGTGTGGACAGTGTCTTTGGCGGCGGCGTGAGGAGAGTGCTGGGTGGTGGCCGGAATGACAGCGGTGGTGGTGGAGAGGACAGAATCTCCGGTGGTGGTGGTGCTGTGAACAGAGTACTGGGTGGTGGAGAGGAGAGAATCCCCGGCGATGTACGGATGAGGTTAGTCTGCCCCGGCGGCAGGGAAAAACCAGCAGTCACCGGCGGCGACAATGGCGCTCTGGAGGCAGTCAGCTGAGAAGGGGATGTTAGGAGAAGAGTTGTGAATAATATCATCAACATTCTGATCGGTTCAGACATCTTGGGTTTTTTCTTTAATTTTTTGGGGGATTTGAGAAGTAGAGATCTAGGAATTGGATTGATTGTTGGGGGAATGGGTTTTGTGACTCGAAAGGCATGAAAATGGTGGAAGGGGAGAGAGAGAGAGAGTATTTATAGCGGGCGTGGGTGGGCGGGTGGGTTTAATTAACTTCCCCTCTCCCTCCGTGAGGTGGTATGGGTTTAATCATGCACGATTCTCCCTTGAAACAAAACAGAACCCTAATCGAAGCTTGACGGTCATTTTTTGGACACGGGATCTCAGACGGGATCTAACGGGGATCTGTTTTTGTTTTTGTTTTTTTTTTTCTTTTTCTTTTCGGTATCCGGTTTTCATGTGTATATCTACACACATATATATACACGGATACGTGGACATTTACGGCTTTGGGTTCAATTTGGGTTTGGATTTTGGGTGCGTGTGTATGTACATATGGATACGAACATTTATGCTAATGTATTTATGGATACGGCTTTGGGTTCAGTTTGGGTTCGAATTACTATTATACAACATCGAACTTGAGCCGGAACTCGTTGATATTTACGAATTAAAATCAAAACCGAACCCGGTGGCAGAGGGTTACAATAATGAGAGAGAAAGGGAAGACAACCGAAATTAGATGCACATTACTCTCTACGATCCACTACCAAACAGATAAAATGTGAAAATGCATAATTTAAAATATAAAATGGAGCTGCCAAACACCCCTTTACTCCTATTTTGATGCACTCTTTACCGAGCCAAAGGTGGTCCTGTCATTGGGTAGGTAATAGTAATTACGTTGGAGAATCCTTGCAATAAAACAATGAGTATCTATCTGATTTTGCCTAATTTGCTAGGAACTGTTTGGTAAAACTGACACCAATGTGCTGCTGCTTTTTTACTTTCTCGAGCATTAAAAGATTTCACAACATTTATGCAAATCTAATACTGCATAGAGTGTTTGATCCTCCAAAATTTAGACTGAGGTGCGCGTAAAAATTAAACGAACACCGTCTCATCAATTTTTTATTTTTAGGTGTTGAAACTGCATCGTTGGGTGCTGAAAATGCCTTGTTTGGTGCTAAATTTGCACGTCCTTTGCACTATGATAGACATTTACAGTATTATGAATCTATTCACTAAAGCAGAGAACATTAATCTGAATCTGAAATCCTCTGGTTTAGCTGTGACATGCTCTGTTTCCTTAATCTTTGCTGGCTTCATCTTAGTCCTGCTTGAAAATTCTGATTGAAGAAGCCTATGAATTGCTACCATAACGTCAAATTGATTTCTGATTATTGATTTAAACAGACGTGAATTCTGCATTGGAGTTGGCATGTGAAGGCTTGAAGCTGCCAAATTTGGAATGAAGGGCGTTATGTTTTTTTTTCCCTTATGTTGCTTTGTTTCTGTTAGTTTGTAATTTGAACTAAGTACTGGTATGGAGTTTTGAAACTTTTAAAACTTGTATTTTGTTGTTGGGTTCATGCCTTGTTGCTTGATAATTTGTAATTTGAACTAAGTGACTTCTGTGGTCAGTAACATTGTAACTGGGGTTTTGGAACCAACTGCTGTGGTTTTTTAGAAGGAATGGTGATTGTGGTTTTTTGTAATTTTTAATCTCAGGTTTGGGTACCCAAACGGTTCGGGGATTACCCGAACCCTGTTTGGTTCGGTTACGGTTTCAAGATCCCCTACCCGAACGGTTTTCGGTTCGGTTATGGGTACCTGTCTGGGTTCGGTTATACCAGTAACCGAACCGAACTGCCCCATTGCCATCCCTAATTCCTTTCGAATGCACCATTTTGCGAGGAAATAATTTGTTAGTAAACATGTATATTTAGCTAGGAAATTTGAGTTGTTGCTATCTAGACCACTATTTTGCGAGGAAAATACTGAATCACGAAACATATGAATTTCCTCGCAAATGGGTTCATCATTTTGCGAGGAAAATTCTAAATTGCCAAACACATGAAATTCCTCGCAAAATGAATTTCCTCGCAAAAGGGTTCACTATTTTGCGAGGAAAAGTCCAAATCACCAAACACACGAAATTCCTCGCAAATGAATTTCCTCGCAAAAGGGTTCACTCATTAGCGACAAGTTAAATTTCCTTGCAAAAAAAAATCTTTTTAGCAAGGAAATAGAATTTTGGACGCAAAAAACAATTGGAGACTACCCATTTGCGAGGAACGAACGACGAATGAAAATACCTCGCAAAAAATCTTTTGCGAGGAAATTAAGGCATTTAGCGAGAAATTTATTTCCTTGCAAAAACCCTGATTTCTTGTAGTGTAAGTTATTAAAAAAACAAAAATCGCATAGAGTTGGGTGCAGCGACAGACACAAAGCCTTGCTCGGGCCCATGCACAACTTCGAATACATTATACTGTACTAGTTTTCTTCTACTTCTCATCAATTATTTATTTTTTATTTTGGACAAGGACGCTAAGTTATTGAACCGGTCAGATTGTTGCCATTCAAATGCAAACTCTTTAGCGAAGTCAGATTCGCAAAAGCAGGCGAAATGGTACCAGTGAAACGTTGATTACTGAAGTCGATAGCCGTGACGTTGCGCTGCTGATCAGGACCCGTACAGGTGATGAATTCCCAGTTGTGACAGAAGTCATCTCCTTGCCAAGACTGAGTTAAAATCTTTGGATTCCCGAGAGCTTTAGCCACAGCAAGAAGAGCAGTTAGTTGAGGGTTGACGGCGGCAGGGTCAGCGTCGGCGGAGGAGGAGATGGAGAGGAAGACGATCAAGATCCGAAGTGTGGAGACGGGACGGAGGAGGGCGTCTGGTGTCGCAGCCATTGTTTGGGGCAGAGAGGAGTAATTTTGCGAGTTACAGAGAGTTGGAGAAGATAGGAGAGAGAGAAGGTTGAGGAAAATGTTCTTCTTCTTCTTCTAAATTTGCCATTTACATGGAGTATATGAGACCTAGGGCTGTCCAGCGGATCATCCGATCCGCCAATCCGACCAATCCGAACCATCCGTTGATCCATCTGCTTGACCGAATCCAAGACCTAAATTTATGGGTTGCCCCAAGCGTAGGGCTGAGACCGGTGTAGCATAATACCCGGTAAGACCGGAATCGAATCCACAGAGACGGCGGAGAGTGCTTAACTAAAAACTCGGGTTGTGACCTTTGAAACGGCTCTTAGGTAGCCACCCTTTGTGATTTGATGGTAAAGTTAACTAAACTAGAGTAAAACTGGTTTGATTAAACTGTTTAAAAGAAGATACGGTCGTAGGGTTCATAACACCAGTGACCAGGCCCAGACAGTTCCGCTCCGTTTGGTGTTCTAAAAACGTTTGATTTTAGAGAGAAAAAGGTACCCCGAAAGATGCGAATCCTCGTGGTCGCCGTTTACCCATGTACAGCGAAGAACAAGTTTTGGTCCCCTGTTCCCCGCGTTACATGGGCTCCGACAATGCCCGGATACGTCTGACGGAAGCTCTTTAATAACCTAAAATTGCTTGTCCGTTTATTAATTCTGAAAACAGGAGAGAGAATATACCCAGCCCTGGCCACGGCGTGTTAATCACCCCGCGACCATACCTATGGAACTACTCACTCATGTTTACGCAATAAGCGAAGAAAACCCTAGATTGAAACATGCTTCTGAATACGAAATAAACAAAAGATACGAATTAAACAAGTACCAAAGAATAACTTTATTAAAGAACGGGAATTAATAACGAATTACCGGAATGCGAGTAATTGAACAAAGCTTGAAAACTTGAAAGGGAAATCTCCAAAGGAAAAATCGGCTCCTCAAACGGAAGAAAAACAAAGTAAAGTTCGGAACCCTAATTCGACCTCAAAAAGAGGTATTTATGTCTTTCCCGAAGCCCAAACACGTGGCAAAATCACCGGCCCATTTAAGCTAGTCGGTATCGATACAGGCTTTTAGCCGTATCGATACCCAGACATTCTGTTCGCAGATGATGCCCACGGTATCGATACAGAGAAAGTCATGTATCAATACCGAGCCTCTAAAATTGCTTTTGGCTTGTTTGCTCGTCCTTGCTTGGGTCCCACCGGTTCCCAACATGCCCGGTGTGCCTTGTTGCCGCTTTACGTGCTCTCCCGGCCCGTTTCCTACAAAACAAACACAACAATACCAAAACACAAGACAGCACCGCATCAAGTGGAAAATGGAATAAATCGCGCCTCTAATGCGCTAATTCGCCCTACTTAGGCGCTTATATCTTGAGATATTGCGCGCCTATCACACCCCCCAACTTGAAGGTTGCTAGTCCCGAGCAACGAAAAGAATAAAAATAACTGAAAGGATAGATCTTTTAAACCCCCGAGTGGCCCATGTAGGACGAGTGAAGTCTCGTGAGGGTTTTCAGCAGTGATAACCCACAAAACACAAAAGACTCGGACCTTTGGATGCAACTCAACCCAATCAATAGCTTCTCGAAACACTACAGTGACTGTCAGGCAAGTCAAAGACAAGACATTTCATCCATGGACAAAGTTAAACAAGTGAACTTCGCATCAAACTTAGCACAAAAATTAATCCTCTCACCTACGATCGGATAGGGATTTATCACATAACATGCGTGTAAGTGAGAATCACACATAGAAATTCACTAATCCCGAAAACAGTACACAATATCAATAGCCCGGTGTGTCTCTAAAACTCACCCCTTCCCCTAATGATCAATTTTTCTTTTTCCTTTCTTTTTTTTTCCTTTTTTCTTGTTTTCTTTTCATTTTTTCTTTTGGTCGTGCAATGCCGGATCTCTCGGGCTTTCTAGTTGACTCATGTAACGAGTTTTAGGTCGGTCATCCCCAAGCCAGATGGCCTTAGGGTACCAGGTTTAAAGAGACCCCTCAGACTTAATGCTCGAGTCAAAAAGGCTTTAGGGAGAGATCCAAACTAACCACATTTACCCAATGCCTTCACAAGGTCTATCCATCTCGTACCCCGAACAATACGGTGGGAGCAAACCCCGATTGCCCGAATACTCAATGAACGCCCGGATAAGCAATACCAATTTAGCACACAATGTGGGAAAGGGGTTCCAATTAGCCCGTGGGCGCAATCAACTAACACCGAAATACCAATAAAATGTAAACCAAATTCAAGGCTAGTGAATGCTCAGAGTGGGACAGTGCGCGTGAAAAGCATGAACTCAAGTGATTAAACACTATCCAACTATAGATGATACAGCTAACTGAGTGCTTCCTAAACATCATGTTCACGAGCTTAAGTCTATCCATAAAATCGTATCAAGACTTCGACTCGCACAAAACCACTATAGCGCTAATTAGCAGTCATTAACCAAAAATAGTTACACCCAAGCATCCAAATTCTTTTTTTTTTTTTTTTTAAACTTGTACGAAGTACACCCTCCCCCCAACTTAGAACATGCTATGTCCTCAGAGCATGAAGACAATAAGAAAAGAAAGAACAAGAGAGAGAGATGGACCATCGGATGGCAGCCAACCATCATGACCCCGGCCGATGTACGGGGAATTTGCTGTCACTGTCGCGTGTCGTCATCAGAACTGCTTCCAAGATCCGCTCCTTCGGACCTAACGAGGTCCACAGCTAGTCACATAGAGCCGCGCCAAAGCTTTATCGGACTTACAACCGCCACACGTAGTGGCACCCCTGCTTGAGGCTCCTGAATGCCTCACTCACTCCGGCGGAGAGGCCCAAACTACCAAGGCTGGTGTGGTAGCATGCTCGTCCTGCAAAAGACTAAAGAACCAACTACCGACTAGGCAACAAATGACATCAGTACTGCCCGCTCGTAGTAGCCGGGCCACACAGAAAATAAAATGAAACAGAAATAAAAATAAAATTTAAGAGAGAGAGAGAGAGAGAAAAAAATTTGAAACGTGAAATCCGAAAATTAATCAAATCCACAAAGATGAATCCCCTGAACGCACCACCCCACGCTAAGTTGTGCACTAAAAATTGAACTCGGCCAGACCACAAGAAAAGATACTTCGAGTAAAGCAATTGCCGAATTGTTTTAAGAAATTGAAGTGACTCTAAGTGCTCACGTGAACCCAAATTAATTTTCGAGTTGTGGACATAATTCGCGAGAGACAGAAGATAATCAAAATTGTAATCATCAACACCAAGAAAATCAATATGGTCCACTACCGTCAACTTCGACTCTTCTACCAAAACCTCATCCGCCAAGTTTGGTGTCTCAACTAATTTCTCTTCAACAAAGTTTTGGTCCCCCAAAATAAGAGACTCACTCTCAAACCCATACTTCCTATCTTGCTCGTCCATTAAGGACTGCAAACAATCAATCTCAATGTCCCACTCCTCAGCAGTGGGAGATTTTTCTATCGGACCATCACATGGAGGGCAGTGAGCTCCTCGTTCTCTAGACTCATAGGAGCGCAAAAGGAAAACGTAGGCAGCGCGGATCAACAGTGGGAGATACATGAGAGGGGGTTCGACCTTTACATTAGACTCGAGGGGGGAACATTGGGCAGTTAGCTCCGCATTCTCTCCCAACTTGGAGGGTTCCTCCAAACAATCATCAACCCCACCCTCAATGATAAGTGGCTCAACTTCCTCTTCTCTAGCAGTAAGCTCCTCAACCCCTCCAAATTCAGAGGACTGTGGTAAGACCAAGTCAACCTCCTCAACATCGTTAACTAGACCTATTTCCTCGTCCTTGGGAGTAAACTCCTCATTCCCTCCAAACTCGGAAGGTTCCTCCAAATGATCATCAACCCGTCCCTCAATGAGAAATGGGTCGACTTCCTCTCTTCTATTGACTTGAGGCGGAGAAGGCAATGTTTCCCACTCCTGTTGGCTTTGTCCCACTGCCTCTGTGAGTTGAGTCAACTGGGACCTAAGGTCCTCAATTGCTTGGGTGGTTTCCGCGGTGATGGTCATTTGCGATCGCACAATAGTTTGTACCATCTCCTCAAGCTCCTCATCATGAGGGGGATAAGTCAGCTCTGGGGGTGGGCCAGTAGAATAAGGATCAAACCCTTGCGGGTCTTGGAAAAAGGAGCCAAATTGGGTCTCATAGTCCCAAAAGGGTTCAGGAATTTGTGCCAATGGACTCGAAAAAATGTCTGAGTAATGCTCGTGACCCCAAGAGGACTCAAAAGTACCCGGTTGACTTGAAGGGATATTCTCGTAACCCCAAGTAAAATTTTGTATTTGTGCAGATTGACTCGAAGGAATACCTACTTGGCTCTCAAAATTCCAATAGGGTTCGTTAATCTGTGCAAATTTACTCAACAACATACTATGGTGTTGCTCTAACTCCCCAGGGGTATCAAGAAGGCCCATCAGTTTTTTTTTTTTTTTTTTTTTTTTTCAACTCAAGACACAAAACACTTACCACTCGACTGACTCCAGATGACTCAACCTAGAAACAAAAAGATGCTAAAAACAAAAGACACTTTTTTTTTTTTATTGACTCAGATAAAAACACAAAGACACTAACCCGAATTCTTAACACCTCTTGCCGTCCCCGGCAACGGCGCCAAAAATGCTTGACCGAATCCTAGACCTAAATTAATGGGTTGCCCCAAGCGTAGGGCTGAGACCGGTGTAGCATAATACCCGGTAAGACCGGAATCGAATCCACAGAGACGGCGGAGAGTGCTTAACTAAAAACTCGGGTTGTGACCTTTGAAACGGCTCTTAGGTAGCCACCCTTTGTGATTTGATGGTAAAGTTAACTAAACTAGAGTAAAACTGGTTTGATTAAACTGTTTAAAAGAAGATACGGTCGTAGGGTTCATAACACCAGTGACCAGGCCCAGACAGTTTCGCTCCGTTTGGTGTTCTAAAAACGTTTGATTTTAGAGAGAAAAAGGTACCCCAAAAGATGCGAATCCTCGTGGTCGCCGTTTACCCATGTACAGCGAAGAACAAGTTTTGGTCCCCCGTTCCCCGCGTTACATGGGCTCCGACAATGCCCGGATACGTCTGACGGAAGCTCTTTAATAACCTAAAATTGCTTGTCTCGTTTATTAATTCTGAAAACAGGAGCGAGAACATACCCAGCCCTGGCCACGGCGTGTTAATCACCCCGCGACCATACCTATGGAACTACTCACTCATGTTTACGCAATAAGCGAAGAAAACCCTAGATTGAAACATGCTTCTAAACGAAATAAACAAAAGATACGAATTAAACAAGTACCAAAGAATAACTTTATTAAAGAACGGGAATTAATAACGAATTACCGGAATGCGAGTAATTGAACAAAGCTTGAAAACTTGAAAGGAAAATCTCCAAAGGAAAAATCGGCTCCTCAAACGGAAGAAAAACAAAGTAAAGTTCGAACCCTAATTCGACCTCAAAAAGAGGTATTTATGTCTTTCCCGAAGCCCAAACACGTGGCAAAATCACCGGCCCATTTAAGCTAGTCGGTATCGATACAGGCTTTTAGCCGTATCGATACCCAGACATTCTGTTCGCAGATGATGCCCACGGTATCGATACAGAGAAAGGCATGTATCGATACCGAGCCTCTAAAATTGCTTTTGGCTTGTTTGCTCGTCCTTGCTTGGGTCCCACCGGTTCCCAACATGCCCGGTGTGCCTTGTTGCCGCTTTACGTGCTCTCCCGGCCCGTTTCCTACAAAACAAACACAACAATACCAAAACACAAGACAGCACCGCATCAAGTGGAAAATGGAATAAATCGCGCCTCTAATGCGCTAATTCGCCCTACTTAGGCGCTTATATCTTGAGATATTGCGCGCCTATCACCATCCTTGAATGTTCTGTTCGGTTCCGGATCGAGAATTTCTTATCTGACGTTTCCGGATCCGGATCGGATCGGATCGGATCCGCTCGATCCGCTCAATCCGCTCAATAATCCTTCTTTAATCTGTCAAATCCGCCCGATCCGACTCGATCCGATCCAATCCGATCCGATCTGATCCGTAACCGATCCGTGAATGTTCGGTTCAGTTTCGGATCTTAAAAACCATAATCCTCTCTGAGCGGATCGGATCGGATCCGTATCCGATCCGTCCGGATCCGATCCGTGGACACCCCTAATTTATTAAATTTATTTTGCACTGAACGAAGGAAGAGAAAATTATTGGCTCTAATTTTTTTCATATTTTTGGGGCTGCTTGACCGAAATCCTATACCTAAATTACTGGGTTGCCCCAAGCGTAGGGCGGATATCGGTGTAGCACAATACCCGGTAAGACCGGAATCGAATCCACAGAGAAGGTGGAAAGTGCTGACTAAAAACTCGGGATGCTAGTTTAAACACGGCTCTTAGGTAGCCACCCTTTATGATTTGATTGGTGAGTTAACTAAATTAAGAGGAAAAACTGGTTTGATTAAATTGTTTAAAAGGAAAGTACGGTCGTAGGGTACATAACACTAGCGACCAGGTCTGGACATTTCCTGCTCCACACATTGTTCTAAAAACATTTGACTTTAGAGAGAAAAAGATACCCCGAAGGATGCGAATCCTATTGGTTGCCGTTTACCCATGTACAGCGAAGAACGAGTTTTGGACCCCCGTACCTCGCGTTACATGGGCTCAGACAATGCCCGGATTCGTCCAACGGACGTTCTTTGATAACCTAAAATTGCTTTTGCCATTGTTAACCGTGAAAATCGGAGCAAGAATGGAACCAGCCCTGGCCACGGCGTGTTAATCACCCCGCGACCATACTTATAAATCTACTCACTCATATTAGCTAGAACGAAGAACAAAATTCTGAAATTAAACATGCTATTAAACTTGAATATCAATGAAAACAAAGATTCAACTCTCGGATCGCGGACAAACTCCCGCGAACTGAGATTAAAGTAAATAAACAGAAGGTTACCGAAGCAAAACTTCAATGCAAAAATCTCCGGAAAGTTGAAAACTCCACAAGAAAAGCGGCTGCGAAAGTTAGGAAAAAACTAAGCAAAATTCGAACCCTAATTCGGCTGTAAAACGAGGTATATATATGTCCCCGAAGTCAACACACGTGGCAAAGTCAAACGGGCATTTTAAGGCCCTCGGTATCAATACAGGAGAAGTCCTGTATCGATACCCGTGGGCTCTATTTTCTGATGCGTGCTTGGGTATCGATACAGGACAATCCCTGTATCGATACCGGGCCTCTTAAGTTGACTTTTCAGCTTTTGGTCGTCCTTGCTTGGGTCCCGCCGTGCCCCGCATGCCCGACTTCCTATTGCCACTTCACGTGCTCCTTTTGGCCCGTTTCCTACAAAATAAACACAAACGCCAAAAACAAAAGAAACACCGCATCAAGTGGAAAATGAAATAAAACGCGCCTCTAATGCGCTAATTCGCCCTACTTAGGCGCTCATATCCGTGATATTACGCGCCTATCACACCCCCCAACTTGAGCGTTGCTAGTCCCTAGGAACGAACGAAAAACAACTAATAAAAAGAAACTAGAAAACACCAATGGGGGTACGGGGGTTATGACACCTGTAGAAACAATCAACCAAAGCGACAGATAATCACCTCCTAATATGCCTGTAACTCACATGCATGCATGCTTTGACAGAAAATTAAACATGGTTAGCATAGCTCCACATGCGTGAATAAAAATCCCCACAAAGATAATCGCGTCACACAACTCACTTAAATCACTCAACATCCCATATTAGCGCTTGGCGAGATGCGTGGGACCGAACAATTGGTTTCCACATGCCAATCAAAATCAACGCTTAACAAGAAATAACCGCACAATATGCACAATATGTCCAAACAGGATTTCACAAAATAAGCAACATCATTATTAATCATGCATAAGTGAGAGATAGAATACGTGCACACGATCGACTAAGGACTTTTTGGATTATATTGACCTTGGTTAGAACAAAATAGGAAACTGCATAATCAGGTGACGGCCTATAGAAGCTCAAGGTTAACTACCCTGACTGGCCGTACCTGTCACGTCTAAACCTGTCAATTCGCCCATCGGCGCCTCCCAGACCAAGTCCACAAAACAAAAATAAAACATCATCCATGATAGTTATATTACAGACCAAATGAAAAAAAAACAACAAAAGTTCAACATGAAATAACAAAAGTTCCAACATGAAATGACAGACTCCTCCAACACATAAAATAACACCCCCTCACAAACTACCTACCCTCCAGTCAGCCCCATGCAACACAAGTGTCTCTATCAGTCCGACTCATACTCCTCAGCCTCTGGTTCACCATCAGCGAAATCATCGCTGACCTCCAGCTCCGGCCACTCCGGAGGTACATATGGGCCCGAAGTCGACCCCTCAAGTCGGCCCACCATCCACTCCTGTCGGTGGTTCATCTGCTGTTGAAGCCTTGCCGCTTGTCGCACCTCCCTTTTTATCTTCTGATGGCTTCGAATGACAGCGACCCCTTGGCAAAAGATCTTCTGCAGCCAAGTGGTATTGGATGAACTGGGGGGTGGTTCTGTAGTCAAATGGGTTCCTCCTCTAACACCTCGAGACTGGGCTATGCTCTTCGTAAGAATGGTGTTGTCAATTGGCCCAGGGACTAGTGGATCGTTGTTGAACCATTTGGCCCCTTGCAATCCGGAGTCTCTCGCAATGGCCGTGATCAGGCAAGGGAATGACATCCGGGTCTGTGTTGGGGCATCACGGAAGTCGATAATCTTCGAGTAAATGAATAATGCCCAGTCACACACAGTATCCGGATCCATGAAAGCTGTCAACATATTCCCAGTATTCTCGGAGGGCTTATTTTCAGTTGCCCTCGGGTCCAGATTGTAACAAACCACTTGGTTCACAAATCGATATGCCGGCCTAAACTTGCCCGGCCGGTGAGGAATACTAGCATCCCTCCGTCTCTCATACAAAATACCCGTCACTGTGTGCGGGTCAAAATCCCCAGCGGGGCATGGGTAGTTGGTGCCGGTCGCCCTCACATACCGCAAACTCGCGGCAATGGCATCGGGTGTGATCGTAATGAGAGTCCTACCCACTTTGGAAGTTATCTGAGTCTGGGTACTAAAGGCAGTCCCGGAGGCTGGCACATGCATATTTTTGTAAAATTCCCTCACAAGTTCTAAATTATATCCGGGGTTTTGTTCAAACCAAAACGACATACCTTGTCGCACAATGGCTTGGATGGAGACGTCGTTCTCGAGAAACCCATCCCGAATAATGTGGCGCTCGTTCTTGACGCCCCTCTGTTCAATCGAACGCTCCCACTTTTCCCGTTCATCCCGGGCAATTTGGTCTTTGCTCCTCCTTCCTCCGGTTGGTTGCTCTGGAGGAGCGCTGGAGGAGGTCGTACCTTTTCCCTTAACCTTCCTAGATGCCATGTTTTGGAGGTTAGGTTTTGGAAAAGTTAGGGTTTCGGATCTGGAGAGATAAGGGTTTTGGACGGGATTTGAGAGGTGTATGTGGTAGAGGGTGAGAAGAGGAGTGTTTTAGTGAAGTTTGGTGGGATTTGGATGAGATTTGGTGGAGTTATGGAGGTTTGAAGGTGGTGGTTATGGAGGATTTTCGGTGGGTTAGGGTTAGGGAGAGAGAGAGGGTTGAGGAAGAAGATGGGAAAGTGAGGGAGATGACCGGTCGAACCTGTTAAATTCGCGTTTTAAGGGTCTCGGTATCGATATAGGGAAAGTCCTGTATCGATACCCGTGGGTTCTGTTCAGATGAATGGGTCAGCGGTACGTCTGAAAGACTTTGTCAGACGATACCGAAAGGGTTATAATTTTTTTTTTTTTTTTTTTTTTTTTGCTAAAAGGCTGGGGTTTATAGGTTTCGGTTTCCAAAACATGACACCTAATCAGACTTCTTCAAAAATTAATTCCTCAAGATCACATTGCTTCCCAAATTCTCTCACAGTAATACGACACTTATGATGCACGGAGCTTGACTTCCCCCAAACTTCAATCCAACCAAAACACCGGCTTCCTAAGTTAGACACGGAAACTGACTCGGACTGGTTTAAGATGGGTCAAAGGGACTCGTATGTGGTTTAATCATGCAAAAATGCCTTGTTTCATCCCCTATGCACGTTGTTCACTCTCACAAATGCATGAAAAATAACTAGTCTCTTACTTGCAAAACAAAAGCCTACTATTTTATGCGATTGCAGAAAGGAATTCAAAGAACATGGGCATGCTATTCAGGATACGCTATTATCAATGTGAGGACACTTATTCACATGCTTGGCAGTGCATCATGCTCAACTGGATAGCCAAATATATGCATGCATTCAAGTTAAACAGGCATATTAATTCAGCTAGATCTCATCGCTTACTGACATTCACAAAATGCATAACACCCGTATCCCCAAAACTAACTAGCAACGCAATAAAAGTACAAAGGGAAACGTACAAAGTACACCCTCCCCCCAACTAGAATCATGCTATGTCCCCAGAGCATGGAGACAGAAAAATTGAAAGAACAAGGGGAAGAACTGGACCTGCGGGTGGCAGCCAACCACCATGACCTCGGCCGATATACGAGGAATTTCAGGTATGCTTACCGTGTGCAACCTGCAAAACACGTCAGTCCAGCCCGGCACGTGGTATCCGGGCGTACACAGAAAAACCAAAAACAAATACAGAAAAAGAAACTAAACCACCACTTTCGTCACGTGAAAGACACGGGTACTACTTTTCTCCCTAATTTCTCACTTAAATTTGTGTAGAGAAGGTCATCAGAACAATCCCGGGTAAGTCACGACTCAACAGGTTAAACTACTCAAGGTTTCTCCTTAAAGCAATCAGAGTCAATCATCTTTTATGACTATCCGAGACACGGCAATAAGATTGTTCGAAACCCAGATACACAAATTTAAGGATAGAAATTAGGTGGCTATACCGGACCCTTTTTTTTTTTTTTTTTTGAAAATTAAAACAAACACGAAAATACCCAAAATGCCCTTACTAACCGGAGCTGGGCACACGATCCTTATTTTAATAGCGGCGTGCGAAACTATAAATACCCAAGTCAATGATGGGTACCCCTATTGCTAGGAGCCGGGTCCACACTCAATGAAGAGCATGGTACGCGTGAGCTACCCGTGGAAATCGTAGCTCCGAAGCTACTTAGCTGGGTCGTCCGTGTAAACTGGATCGACCAAATCCTGATCTGGCTCTCCTACCTCAGCAAACTCTAAATATGGCTTAAGACGCTGACCATTGACCTTAAAAATATGATCATCCTTCGGGTCACGACAATCTACAGCACCATTGGGATAAACTTTCACCACTAGATAAGGACCATCCCATCGGGATCTCAATTTGCCTGGGAACAAATGAATGCGCGAATTATAAAGCAGCACTTTCTGACCTATCTTAAAGGTTTTGCGTTGAATATTCCTATCGTGGTACGCCTTAACCTTTGCCTTGTAAATACTAGCGCTCTCATACGCGTCATTTCTGATTTCCTCTAACTCACATAATTGCAACTTCCTATGCTCACCTGCCTCAGTTAAATTTGCATTGACTGACTGAATGGCCCAAAAGGCCTTCTTCTCTAATTCCACTGGCAAGTGACAGGCTTTACCGTAAACGAGCCGGTAGGGTGAAGCACCCAACACAGTCTTGTACGCGGTGCGGTAGGCCCATAACGCATCATTCAAGCGGGTGGACCAATCTTTCCAGTTCACACCCACCGTTTTCTCTAAAATTACCTTAATCTCCCTATTCGCAAGCTCAGCTTGGCCATTTGTCTGGGGATGGTATGAAGTAGACACCTTGTGGGTGACCTTATATTTCCCCATTAGCGCTCCGAAAGACCGACTTGTGAAATGTGTGCCTTGATCAGAGATAATGGCGCGTGGTACGCCAAACCTCGACAAAATGTGTTCTTTCAAGAATTCCAGCACAACTCTAGACTCTGCGGTCCGAGTGGGGATCGCCTCAACCCACTTTGACACGTAGTCGACCGCCAACAAGATGTACTCAAATCCATGAGATACAGGAAACGGGCCCATAAAATCAATGCCCCAACAGTCAAAAACCTCAAGCACTAAAATGGGCTGGAGGGGCATCATATTACGCGAAGTAACTTTGCCAAGCCTTTGGCATCGGTCACATGACTTGCAGAATTCAAACACATCTCTAAACATCTTGGGCCAGAAGAAACCACATTGGAGAATTTTGGCGGTGGTCTTTTTAGCGGAGAAATGGCCTCCACAGGCCTCACTATGAGAGAACTCGATTATTCCCCTTTGATCAGACTCGGGGACACAACGGCGCACTATCTGGTCCGCACAGTACTTAAACAGATATGGGTCATCGAATATGTACTGCCGGACCTCTCTCAAAAATCGCTGCTTCTCAGATGTGGACCAATGGGATGGAATCTGCCCAGTCACCAAATAATTGGCGATATCTGCAAACCATGGGCACATATTAGCAGCAAACAACTGCTCGTCTGGAAAAGTATCCATAATGGGGAGATGAGAGGTGGGGTCCTCAAACTCCAAACGAGACAGGTGATCAGCCACTACATTCTCAACCCCTTTCTTATCCTTAATAATGAGGTGGAATTCTTGCAGCAAAAGAATCCACCGGATAAGGCGAGCCTTCGCATCCTGCTTGGTCATCAAATACCTCAAGGCCGCATGATCGGTATACACCACAATCTGCGACCCCACCAAGTAGGACCGGAATTTATCTAAGGCAAACACCACCGCCAACAATTCCTTCTCGGTGGTGGTGTAATTCAGTTGTGCCTCATTCAATGTCTTGCTCGCGTAATATATCACACAGGGATCTTTCCCTCGCCTCTGACCTAAAACTGCTCCGACTACATAGTCGGACGCGTCACACATAAGCTCAAACGGCAAACTCCAATCTAGGGACTGAACAATTGGCGGAGTTGTGAGACTCTGCTTTAATTTCTGAAACGCCCCTTCACAAGCGTCGGACCACACAAAGGGTGTGTCCTTCGCTAACAAATGACACAAAGGTCGGGAGATAGCGCTGAAATCCTTAATGAATCGCCGGTAAAAACCGGCGTGACCTAGAAATGATCGGATATCCTTAACAGTCTTTGGAGTGGGAAGATTTGAGATTAAATCTATCTTCGCCTTGTCCACCTCAATACCCTTGGATGAGACAATGTGTCCCAACACAGTCCCTTGGGTCACCATGAAGTGGCACTTCTCCCAATTCAGCACAAGGCGCTTCTCCTCGCACCTAGTCAAGACTTTTCCTAAGTTCTCGAGGCATCCGTCAAACGAATCCCCAAAAACTGAAAAGTCATCCATAAAGACCTCCACTATCTTTTCTACCATGTCGCTAAAGATTCCCATCATACACCTTGAAAAGGTGCCGGGAGCATTGCACAAGCCAAATGGCATGCGACGGTAGGCAAAAGTACCATACGGGCATGTAAAAGTAGTCTTTTCCTGGTCCTCCATGGCTACCTCAATCTGATTGTAGCCAGAGTATCCGTCCAAGAAGCAATAGAACGCTCTGCCCGCGACTCTCTCTAAAATCTGGTCAATGAATGGGAGGGGAAAATGATCCTTCCGGGTGCTCGCATTGAGCTTCCGGTAGTCTATACAGACGCGCCACCCGGTCTGAACACGGGTTGGCACTAACTCACCCTCCTCATTCCTAACGACGGTCACCCCTGCCTTCTTAGGCACAACCTGCACAGGACTGACCCACTCACTATGGGCAATCGGGTAAATGATACCTGCATCTAGCAGCTTAAGCACTTCCGTCCTAACCACCTCCTTCATATTGGGGTTCAGACGGCGCTGAGGTTGCCTAGAAGGCTTCACATCCTCATCCAGAAAAATGCGGTGTGTACACACCGTAGGACTAATACCCTGAAGGTCTGCTATCGTCCAGCCTATCGCCCCTATATGCTCTCTCAGCAGGGCAAGTAATTTAGCCTCTTGATCCACCTCCAAGGAGGAGGAGATCACTACTGGAAACGTATCATCACCTTTAAGGAAGGCATATTTCAACGTATCCGGTAGAGGCTTCAAATCAGGTTTCGGTGGCTGGACCGACGATGGGAGAGCTTTAGGTAATGGGGCGCCTGTGGTTCGAGAACTCAGTCCCAAACGGCGCCGCATATATCCTCTACCGCTAGCATCTCCATCAAACTCCCGACCTCCGGAGAATCTAAAATGACGCCTCATGGGCGGTCGGGGCTATCTCCAGAGGATCCTTATACAACATATTCTCGACATGCTCTTGCACTAGCGTGTCGATCAGACTAACCTCATAGACCTCCTCATCATCCTCGACTCGACTGTCGACATTGTAAACATTCACCTCCATTTTCAAGTCCCCAAATGATAATTGGACTTGTCCAGTTTTGCGCTTCATATAACAAATCCCGGAGGTGGCTAAAAATGGACGGCCAAGGATAATGGGAGTCTTCTCAAAGACTTCCGGGATTGGACACGTGTCCAAGACAATGAAATCCACGGGAACAAAAACTCCCCACCGAATCGAACATCCTCCACTACCCCCTTAGGAATTCTCACACTCACTCCTACCACCACAGTAGCGTGACCGGTGTGGCTTTAAGATCACCTAAGCCTAATCTCAGATAAACCGAATATGGGAGCAAATTGACACTCGCTCCCAAATCTAGTAAGGCCTTCTCAAAACTCTGGCCTGCAATGGCTATAGGGATAGTGGGACTTCCTGGATCTTTCCGCTTAATCGGAATATCAGCTTGGAGAATGGAGCTCACTTGCTCCGTCAGTAGCACGTTGCACTGACTCTTAGTTCTCCGTTTTGACGTGCACAACTCTTTAAGCACTTTCGCAAATTGAGGAATAGCATCAATGGCTTCCATCAGAGAGATAGGAAACTGAACCTTCTTGAACAGCTCAAGAATCTGAAAGTGCGCATTGACGCTAGGCTTTGCCACCAATCGATGGGGATATGGTGCAACGAGTGGCAAAGGAGTCGTGGGGGCCGCAGGAGCAGGCACCACCACCTCAGGTGACTCTATTTCTCTCTCTTCCTCAGTACATTTCCCCACATCCGGGACTACTACTGGTGCAGCGACCGGAACCAGGTGTGGAACCGATTTCTGCTTCAGCGGAATAGTCTTATCGATCACCTTCCCACTTCTGAGAGTGGTGACCGCCTTTGCTTCCTCCAGACTGGGGTTCGGATTACTCGAGCCTGAACCATCTCCCAAATAATTAGAACCGACAGCATTGGCGTGAGGTTGAGAGGGAAATTTTCCCCTCTCCTGCTGGTTTTGCCCAACTACTGCCGTCAACTGAGTCAATTGGGCCCTAATGTCACCTATGGCCTGCTTGGTCTGCTCAGTGAAACTCAACTGAGACTGCATGAGAGCTTTCAACATATCAACAGTCTGCTTATCCCTCGGTGGATGATTTATGCCAGGGGTGGTCCAGAATGTGAAGGACTGAACCCCTGCTGATTCTGTGAGGGATAGCGATATTGGGACATTTGGCCTTGCGGAGGCCGGTATGGTTGCATCTGTTGCTGAGGTTGTGCCTGGGGGTGCACCGGTGCTTTGGGATCCCTGTAACTCAGGAGTGGGTTGTGAGCCCAGCCCGGATTATAGGTGTTCGAGAACGGATCCCAACATTGGTTCACCGCATTAACCTCAGCCTGGTTATTCTGGTAAGCCTCTTTAACTATCGGAAAAGCGGGGCAAGCAGTAACTGAATGCCCCAGACACTCACATAAAGCACACACCTCCTCAACTCTCACATCATTTACCTGGTGGACTTGCTTCAGTCGCAAGTCCTCCATCTGCTTGGCCAATTTGTCCAACTGGGACTGGACAGTGTGTTCTCTCACGCTCAAAGGAAAAATACTGGACCCACTGGGTCCCTGTGCAGCCATGGCCCTGTCAGCTAAGTCGGAAGGTTCCCAACTTCTATGCTTTTCGGCCAACTCCTCTAAGAAATCCCATGCCTCATCTGGGGCCTTGTCTAGGAAATCCCCATCCCTACATAGATACTCAATTTGCTGGGCCGTCGCAATACTTAGGCCCAGCTGGAAAGATGTCACCAACTGGTGTTTCTCATACCCATGGTGGGGTAAGGACAATAACAACTCCTTAAACCTCTCCCAACACCTCAAAAACGACTCGCCTTCTTTTTGTCTGAAAGATTGGATTTGGCGAGTCAGGTGCTGCGACTTACTCTCGGAGAAGTACTTCCTATAAAATAACTCCCTAACAGCGGCCCATGTCGTGAGGGATTGCTCCTTCTGCATTCTAAGCCACTTATCCGCACTATCTTTCAGAGAAGCAGGGAAAAGCTTAAGGCAAGCGTTTTCCCACTGAGTAGTGGTGGCGAGGGTGCGCACCAACCCCTCAAAATGGCGGATATGCTCGTATGGGTCCTCATTTTCCCTCCCATAGAAAAGAGGAAGAGCATTATGGGTTCCCGGTTTGACAGTGAAGGAATTGCGTGCCTCCACTGTCTCCGTTGGCAGTACTATTGGGCCACGAGGAGTAGTCCTCGCGGGATGCATATAGTCGCGCATGGTTCGCTGTTCTGCCATCGGTGGCTCACTTTCTAAGTCAAACAAAGGATTGGGGAATTCTAAGAACAGGTTTGGGAAGGACTCAGGTTCACTCTCGGAAGACTCTGACTGAGTGGGATGCCACTCAAGCGGGAGTGCTACTGGCTGGACTTCTAACGGTTCAAATTGACTGGAAGCACCTGTTAGTGGAATTTCCACCAACGACTCTTTATCTATCCTACACAGACGCTTAGACGGGTCTCGGAAAAAGAGTGGGTCCCCTTTTGGTGAACCCTTCTTTCCTTTACCTATCTTGACTCAACCCTAAAGAAAATAACAAACTCAAAATTTACCTAACTTTTTTTTTTTTTTTTTTTTTTAAAGTTAAGAAAGATAAGATTAAAATTAAAATTAACTAAACACTAACTACCCGAATTCTTAACACCTCTTGCCTTCCCCGGCAACGGCGCCAAAAATGCTTGACCGAAATCCTATACCTAAATTACTGGGTTGCCCCAAGCGTAGGGCGGATATCGGTGTAGCACAATACCCGGTAAGACCGGAATCGAATCCACAGAGAAGGTGGAAAGTGCTGACTAAAAACTCGGGATGCTAGTTTAAACACGGCTCTTAGGTAGCCACCCTTTATGATTTGATTGGTGAGTTAACTAAATTAAGAGGAAAAACTGGTTTGATTAAACTGTTTAAAAGGAAAGTACGGTCGTAGGGTACATAACACTAGCGACCAAGTCTGGACATTTCCTGCTCCACACATTGTTCTAAAAACATTTGACTTTAGAGAGAAAAAGATACCCCGAAGGATGCGAATCCTATTGGTTGCCGTTTACCCATGTACAGCGAAGAACGAGTTTTGGACCCCCGTACCTCGCGTTACATGGGCTCAGACAATGCCCGGATTCGTCCAACGGACGTTCTTTGATAACCTAAAATTGCTTTTGCCATTGTTAACCGTGAAAATCGGAGCAAGAACGGAACCAGCCCTGGCCACGGCGTGTTAATCACCCCGCGACCATACTTATAAATCTACTCACTCATATTAGCTAGAACGAAGAACAAAATTCTGAAATTAAACATGCTATTAAACTTGAATATCAATGAAAACAAAGATTCAACTCTCGGATCGCGGACAAACTCCCGCGAACTGAGATTAAAGTAAATAAACAGAGAAGGTTACCGAAGCAAAACTTCAATGCAAAAATCTCCGGAAAGTTGAAAACTCCACAAGAAAAGCGGCTGCGAAAGTTAGGAAAAAACTAAGCAAAATTCGAACCCTAATTCGGCTGTAAAACGAGGTATATATATGTCCCCGAAGTCAACACACGTGGCAAAGTCAAACGGGCATTTTAAGGCCCTCGGTATCGATACAGGAGAAGTCCTGTATCGATACCCGTGGGCTCTGTTTTCTGATGCGTGCTTGGGTATCGATACAGGACAATCCCTGTATCGATACCGGGCCTCTTAAGTTGACTTTTCAGCTTTTGGTCGTCCTTGCTTGGGTCCCGCCGTGCCCCGCATGCCCGACTTCCTATTGCCACTTCCCGTGCTCCTTTTGGCCCGTTTCCTACAAAATAAACACAAACGCCAAAAACAAAAGAAACACCGCATCAAGTGGAAAATGAAATAAAACGCGCCTCTAATGCGCTAATTCGCCCTACTTAGGCGCTCATATCCGTGATATTACGCGCCTATCAGGGGCCTCAAAACTTTTATGTACTTATATTATGTGTGCATGTAATTAGTAGGAAAATGTCGAGTAAAACTTAGGGCCCAATTTAAATAAAAGTCCTAACAAATTAACAAGGAAAATTCTAAAATCAGATCACATGTGTAGTTGTCGTTAGATTTAAAAAATGTACTGGAATATGTGGAAAGTACGTAAAAATATATGAAAGTGTATTAAAAGATGTAAAAAGTAATCCGGAGTACGTGTTTAATTTCTCTGTTTTTTGTTTGCTTTAAAGGCCCCAAAAATGCTGGCTAAACTTAACTATGAGAGATTAATTATTTGCAGGCTCCTAACTGTGGCAAATCTCTTAGCAAAACTCGAGAGAACTGGCATTTGTGTCCGTGGCATAGGAGAAAAGAGAGGGGAGAGATAAAGAGACTGAACAACACATTCATGCATACATGCACTACCACACATTTTAACAACACAATTACTATATTAATCGACTCTCTGAATTAATATAAATATCACTTGTCATTTGCTGAGGCTACTCATAAAATGACCCGTTCATGCTATAGTAATGTATAGTATATGAATAGATTTTACTTGGCAACATCAAAAAAATTTGGACAAAATAAATAAGTTTAACAGAATCAATTTATCAGACGGAAGATATACAAATTACCTCAGAAAAGGTTGACAAAACAAAATAAAGAGACAAACCATAGATTTTTGTTTATCTTTTAAATTAGATAAGCAAAGGTTGAAATATATAAGCCTGTGTTGCAAATACACAAAATTTAGTTTTTTTTTGCAGGACCAACCACCAAATCGAGAGAGGAAAGATTGGAAAAGAGTTAGAATATTAAATTGGGAGCTTGTCACATTAATGGTTTAACCACTGCCTTGGATATTAGATAAAAGAGAACAAATGACCATCTGAGTCCCAAAAGATGTTTGCCCGTGATACTTCTGATTACAATCGGAAACGAATCGAGCTGTTCACAGCAGCTCGTAGCTCGAGTTAGTTAGGGTTCTGCTTATCTCTTTGACTTTGTATCACGCTTAATTTTTTAACCAGCTGAGCTAAAGGTCGATGAAACTTTGACGAGTCGAATGGGCCTAAGTTTGCCAAGTTTGAACTTGTTCAAGAATCTTAATGAACCAAAATCGGAGACACGTCTTGGCTAATACTAAGGTTTTCTTTATGGAGATGAGCCTCCGACATTAACATGAAAATTGAGAGAATGCCCGATTGAAAGCTCTACCAATCGTTCGGGCTCAATCCAATTATTAAATTAGCCTAAATTAAATTGAGATGCAAATTCAGTTCGTTAAGCTAGTGTAAACTCATACAAATCCCTACTGATCGATTTGTGACTTGAACAATCCACCACTTCCCGACAATTGATCAATGAAATAATGAGGACCTCTCCCTCTTGAAAATATGACTGTCTCATTATAAATACACATTTGCTTTTAACTGTGGGTAAGGCAAAATATCTTTTATTTCTCTCTTAGCAATATATGATTTAATTAGAGCATCTCTACTCCTATACCAAATTTTTACTCAAATTTGAGTAAAAATTTGGTCGAAAACTTGATTTGATATCACCTCTTCCAATGGGAAACCACTCTTTTACCAAATTCTAGTTAAAATTTTGTCAAAAACAGTTTTTTTTTTTTTTTTTTTTTTTTTTCATTTTGGCTCCAAAACTTTCCCACCATTTTGTCAAAACAATTTTTTTTTTCATTTTACCTCCAAAGCTTGCAGTGAACAAATAGTGAACAAATTCCTTTTCATCCTCTTCTTCCTCTTCTGCGGAAACAAGGAAAAAATGAACAAATAGTACACCTGCTTTGAACAAATATAGCCATTGATAATTTGATGTTGGGTTTGGTGTTGAGCAAATTTGATGAAAATTTTGAGTAAATTTGGTGAAGGATTTGGTGAAGGAGTGGAGTGGGTTTTTTGGTGATTTTTACTCAAATTTGAATTTGGTGAAATATTTGGTGTAGGAGTGGAGATGCTCTAACACCCAACCGTCTGGCAAAAAATAAATAAATAAATTTGCTTTTCTAATTTTGATTGATTCTTAAATCCCTACACATTGTGTCATGTTCACACAAAGTTGTCCAAATTTCATATGACCTGCTCATGTTATTATACAAAACTAGTTACATGCGCTCGTGCCCAACACGAGTTTAATGCCCGTGTTTTGTTGTTTATTGAAATGTGAAATATATAAGATAGTATGTCTTAGTATTAACATGAAAAGCAGCAAGAGATCAGAGTAAGTAGTTTGCTGTAGTAAAGTTATGTAAAGATTATACACAGGAAAGCATAAGTATTTATAAGCAAACTAAAATTTTGTTCCAAACTTAATGCACATCTTGTCATGGCTATCTAACCATGATATACTTAAACATGCAGATACTCAGTCTTAAGGAAATAATAGTTCAGTCATAGATCACAATATCTCCTTACAGAAGCACTACTACTTTAAACAAATCTAGCAAGGATAAGCATTGGACAGTTCCCACAACAGTTAATCGACAAAACATATTTTTGTCAAATTAGAACCAGCCATACACCTTTTCTCTGTTGTTACCCGGTTGGAAAACGATAAGCTGCACTTCTAGGTCCCATGAAATTGCTACCATAATGCATGTAATCATGTTGCTGTAGTTCGAGAGCTGCGCACAATGTTGCAAAACCTGCGCTTTCAAGTGTTCGATCTTCATTAACTTGCACAATCCAGCTTTGGTTGCCAAGGTTAAATACAAGTTGTCCAAGTGCAAAATCCTGTATGAGTTCTTCCAGAAATTGATTGAAGACACAATTCATCCTTAATTGTATATTTGAGATAATACTATTAATTTTAGAATTTGTAGATTTGATCAATGTTGTTTCCTCCTATAATAGTTGCACAGTTAAATGATTATAAAAGAAGAATGCGTCAATACCATGTGAAGCATAGCTTGAGTTGTATACTGGCAACTAAATATGAAGAAAGCGTAGTTATTCTCAACGATCGACATACATGAAGTGTGCAGATTTGCTAGTTCTCAGAAAGATAAGAAACATATTTTAGATGAAGTTGTTCACAATGCAAAGGTAAAAATATCTAATGTTGACTAAGTGAATGAAGTAGGTTTTTTTGGAAATTCATTTTAGTGATATTGTTACCTGGAACTGGGTGCAATGCTTGCCAAGGTTCATTTGGAGTAGACCAGTCGTAAGTCATTTCACGATCATTTTCATCAATCATGGTGGTGTTGAAAACCCTTTGTCACTCACAAGAAAATATAACTTGACATCCAACTCTAAGCCCATGTACCCTTCGAAAATTAGGCCAGCCATGAACTAATTGATGATTCAGAACTGAAATTGCCCACACTCAATAGCCATGTTTCACGACAATCCAGGTAATTTGATCTTGGATTTGAAAGGAGGGCTGCAATCCAGTTGGTAGCATCTACAGCAAATAAAACAATCAAAATCATAAAGTTTAAGTCAATTAGGATAACAAATGTATGGATTTTTTAATCAACATATAGTGTGAGAGAAAATTTAATGGTAACCTAAAAACCATGCATCTGTGGTGCTGAAATAAATTTTAGAAACCAGCAACCCAGAACACCTACGGCAAAATTCATTTAAGAGTCATGTAGTGAAAGAGAATTTAGCAAGCAATTAATGAAGTATTTAGTAATGTATTGAGAACAATTATTTAGGAATGCAATGAACATGTTCAGTAGAAAAACAATACCTTCAACACTGTAGCGGAGGAAGGAATAATATACCAAAGCATCCAACCACTTAACCGGGTCTCTTTTTAGACGCCATTCAAGTACATCACCCAAAGGCAATCGAAGAACAACAAAGTGATAGAACAACTCGCTTTTTTTGGATAAGTCCTATATCTACCTACAAGCTCAACAACTCCAAATTGAAACAAATAAAATCTTCACAGAGCAGATGAAACAACAAATTGAAGATAATGAAACTCAAGAACAACAAAGTGATTATCACTCTAGCCACAATATTAGATATACTCAGCGACAAGGTACTACTTTCTAACTGAAGATAATGAAATTGAGCGTAAGAGAAAGTCATAAAACAAACCAACTCTCCACTGATTAGCTACGAGACTGAAACATTTGCCTATTCAAGTTTGTTACTCTAATTGAAAGTAACAAACCGTTCTCTCTCTTTATTCTACAGTTTTAATTTAAAGTTTAACATCATTTGCTCTCTATTGGTGTGCTGAGTTCTCTTTCTCATTGCAGTACCCTTCACGTTTGGATGTATTTTTATTTTTATAAATAAAATCAGCCCCTATTGAACTAAACTCTGAAATTTACATACAAAATACCAAACCCACCACAACATGAAACCCTAGCGACAAGAAAATACAGAGAAAAAATAATTAAACCCCAGATCCACATGTTATAAGCATAAAAATGTAATTTTGTTTTAAAAAAAGATTAATCTCCTCACCGTCCAAACGAACTCGCTTCGAACCCTGCAGTAAAAATTGAAGTTGCCTGAAAGCCGACGAAAACCAATCGCCAAAACCTCGAAGAACAGAAACCAAGATTGGAGAAAGGCAGAGCGAAGATCCAAGAATAAATCCCTCCGTCAGGTCTCCTATGCGCCCACAACCACGACCACCCGAAATCGAGAATCCAAGAACAAAACCCTTCGTCCCCTCTCTCTCCGTCTCTCTCTCTCCCTCTCTAAAAATGATCGGGTGACCAACACACCATTTAGAAAGAATGCACGATGCGGAAACACCAAACAACCCTCCACAAACAAACAAAATAATTCAGAAAATAGGACACAATGGGAATTTCTAGTACGGTCGGGAGACACATCGGTAATTTCCCACAAACATGCGAAACACCAATTCTACCCTAGCCCACAAAACAAGCACCACCCCAATCAGAGGGTAAAATCGTCCAAATTGGACCAAAAATTGCCTAACATGAAATTGGACGACCCTCTCTATCATAGCCTCCGGATTTTGAAAATAGAGAAGCTTAACACATAATATTTCCGTAATGAAAGTTCCTCTTGGTTATCTGGAACTATCTCTACAACTTATCAATTAATCTTGGTCCTACCAGAGCACCTATGGACCAAAATCTTAGAGCTTGAACCAATTCATGTAACATCACTTTCTGTTTTATAGTTTCTCTGAAGGTTTTTGTTGGGATGCTGGCATCAGATTACATTATAGAGGCTAAGAGCCAGGGCTACCTGTATATACCTAAATACCTAAATGATACATTCGATCTTACTTTTTTTTTTTGATAAGTAATACATTCGATCTTACTGAAGTCGTCTTGGTTCTTCAGTTGTTTCAGTAAACTCACCCAGAACTCACCTGATCGGGTTCGTTCTCCCAAATTTGTGATTAGCGCACTTGGTATGGTGTCATTACACAAATTAAGGGGGAGCATATAAAATGTTCCAGATTTTACAACTGAGTTTCTGGAAACACATAAGAAAATACTTGCAAATTTGACATAACAGATGTAAAACAAAATCAAGTAAGATGAATTTACAGAGGAACTGATAATGGATCAGAAACAGACTAACCTTCAGATACTGATTACAACTTCGAGCCTTCAAACTACATTTTGAAGTAAATTGATATGCATCTTATCAGACCCATTAATTTCCTCTACAAAGGAACAAAACCCACATTGTCATTCAATCAATTCACCATTCTTAAGTCTTTCTCACACAGGAAGCAACAAAATTATGCTGGCAACAGCCCAACTCTACAGCAATATCTATGCAAGCCTGCAAAGAATCACTGCTGATGTGAGAGAAGCAACAATAGCAAAGCTATATTAAGCTGAAGTAAGGCAAATACACCAGCTTAAATGTTAAAAAATGTTTTGATCCGACCAATGCTCAAAATTGGGGGCAAATCATTCTTATGATTCTTATGAATGAATCCCAAAATAACGCATTGCACAACAACTTACAAACTAATACCTACACAATACTTGTGATATGATGCATCTATTATTCTAAGGTTTTTTCCTTAACCTGTGAAGCTATTGCGCCAATAACATGCATGTAGCAATTTCCACGACGATAGCAGAAATAATAAAGGGCTATGTTTGACACAAAACTGAAAAAAAAAAAAAAAAGAGCTCAAAGTGCTAATATCAGGATAAAAAAATGCATCAATTAATCTATGTGAGCGGCTGCACTGATATGTAAGACTGACAACTACAGAGGGATCAATAGTGGTGTTACTTGTTAGTTCAGTGGCCCAACCAATTACATGTGAATCCCAATCGATGTTCTTTGAAAGAGTTGAAAAGAAGGTGGACAAAACGAGAGAGAACATTAAGACCATAGACGTTTAAATTTAGTTGCAGAGAGATCTCTTGTTCAAGAATAGTAACAAATTGTAAAGTAATTCCTCAAAAAACTTATCTTAAAAATGAGAAAAAATCGTAATAGAAACTACGGAAGAGATGCCTATATAACAGATGAAGGATTCCAGATAAAAACTGAAGCTTTCGAATAGTGGATAGAGTCTGCACCTGAAAATGCACAATTGTTGATTTGACAAGCCTTGTATTGAACTGGAAGTCGTAGAAGTTGTGGCCCTTCTCCACCTGCTTGCACTCCTGCCACAGAAATCACAGCAAAAATGCTCAATAGCTGGAAAAAAAAAATAACTCTACAAGATTTGAAAGAATAAGAAGGGGAGTGAGTTCCTAGCTTATTAGAACTATCAGTGCACTAATTTATTAGAAAGTTTTCATCTTCAGCCCAATGTTCATGGATCACTCCTTTCAGAACCATGCCTGAAACACATCAGGTTCTCGTGAATCAACAAGATGAAGCCACCAAACTACTATTGCTAGATTTCAGTCTCTTCCACTTTCTGTTTCTTTCATTGCCCATGGTGTATGTATACGTGCGTTAATCTGATAGCACAACAAGTGCAAATTTCATGGATGAGGAAGAACTTGGGTTCCCAGCAGAGCTTACAAGATTGTTTATCTATTGCAAAGGGCGACGAGTAACCCTCTAACGAAATCTATATATAAACTAAACAAAGCAAGCTAAAGGAGTATACTAAGAAATATGAAATTAAAGCCAACAATTCTTGGAAAGGTCCATCAATGTCTTAAGTTTTCGTCTCAACCAGTGGTGGAACAAGAGCAGGGTAGTGGTACATGTCACTCCAGGCTAATATTTATTTTTTTCAAAAAAATTTAATATAAATCATATATTCTAATAGTCTAGCATGATTTTTTTAACTTCAAATCATACATAATCTTTTCTTTTTTTTTCGGTGCTTCGGAGAGTATATTTCATCTTATTATATAAGAAGATAAGGGAATCTAGTGCGATTTTTTCTTTGGGGCCTCAATAGGAGAAGACACCATTCTTCCTTTCCCACTTTCCTGCGTGTACCATGTTTCTTCTCTCCCTAAAAAGCAAATACAAATCCATCTTGTTTTCCAGATTCCAAAAAAAGTAAAGTTCCATTCAGTTCGTTAGACAAATAATTCTATGTTGATGGATGATAAACCGTAGAACATGTGTACTACTTCCTTTCGGTGTTGGATGTCTAACCTTAGTATATTCTATTTTTTGGCATCAAAATATGAATTTTAGTGGTTGATTTCTTCTAATTTTGCAAACCTCAGAATTCAGATTCTTGCTCCGCCCCAGGTCTCAACACCATTTTATAATACCCCAAGACCAAAAAGATTCAAGGTCATCTAACATGCTGAGAAGCAAACAGCAATTTATTAAACCAATTGGAAGCAACCCTTTTCTCTAACACTATGCTAAGACATCTGACACAAACCCAAATTTTGAGGCAAGAAGTACCTTTTCGAGCTCCTCTTGAGAACGTGAGAGGTTCTCATAATTCTTGTACTGATTTAATCTTGTCTCACGGTACTTGTCTCTGGTGAAATTGAGCCTCTCCCAAGGAATCCCCTGAATATCTTTACCATTTCTGGCTTCCAAAGCTGATGTACCAGTCTTTGACTTGGTCTGTAAAAACCCAAAACTCAATTAGGAACCACAATATTATGCTACTACTAACACCTTACTTTAAAATTTTAGTCAAAAGAATTGAAGATTCGAGACCTATAGATTAATTAATAACATGCTATACCAGGTCAAAGTCATCCTCGAAATCCGAGTCGAGAGACTCATCAAGACCATTCCTCTGTGATTGGGTGTCCTCGTCGAAAGAGTTATCATCGAAGTCTGTCATGTCGTAATTGTCTTCAACGTTGCATTCGAGTTCGTGGTTGTGAGATTGTGCCATTGCACTGCATCCATAAGAGAGTAATTTAATCAACTATAAACCCAATTCCCTTCATTAAACATCCTAGAACAGGTCACACACACACACCCCTTGAAGAAAAATATATAAGTTGATGTGATTGGTGATATAATTATAATTAAAAAGGTATGAAATTATGGTAAATCATTTCCAATTAGGGAAAATCATTTCAACTAAAACAATAAACAAGGTATGAAGTTATGAAAGTTATATTTTCGGAAAAGATTCCGAAATACTATTCTGCAAAAATGATTTTGCACAGTGCAATCACCAGAAAAGAAAACACATGCAAATAATAGAATTAAAATGTGTCGAAAGGCAACCTAGAAGAGTTATCATGGTTTTGTACATTGGAGGTTATCATTGGTTTTGTACGAATTCGAAATCAGAACCCGAATTTCATCCAAATCGAAACAGAGAGAGAGGCAGAGAGGGACCTTCTGGTGGAGAAAGATGATAGAAGTCGTGCAGAGAGAGATCACAGTTCCATGGAAGAGGCGTCGTGAACCCAAATTAATGGGTTGTTAGTCACCAACTCTGCCGTACGCCAGAAATCGCAGAGGAAGAAGAAGAAGAACCCTAGAAAACAAAACCTTGAACCAGTCCCTGGTGTTCCACGCCGGTGGTGGAGGGCGGTGATGGCGCACGCTGGCCGGTTCGCCTTCTTCTTCTCTCCACGCTCTCTCTCTCTCTAGCGTAAAAAAATAAGGAGGGGATACAGCGGGTAATAAGGCTAAAGTTTGGGAAGGGGTGTTAGCAAATGCAAAAAGACTCTCAAGGGCAACACAATTTGCATAAACTACCAAAAAACCAACAGAGGGCAAATACAATCAGAGGGTAAAATCGTCCAAATTTGCCAAAAATGGTCAAACACGAAATTGAAAGGCTCTCTCTTTCTTGGCCTTCGGTTTTTGGATATCTTCCCAAAAAAAAAAAAAACACATGCATTACATACAAATATAAGGCCGCAAACGAACCATACCGAACTTTAGTAAGCTCAAGTTTGTTTGTTATGGTTTTACTGTATTTTTTTTATTTTTTATTTTTTATTTTTATAACTGCGCATTCTTAACTTTACTTGTAGTTTATCCTTAAACACTACAGAAATAATACTACACTTACCTAAATATAGGTTTCTCACATTAAACGTATCCTAAACGTCTCAGTGCCCTAATTTTTAAAAAACTATCAGGGCCGTGTTTCCACTGTTGTTTCATGCCCATATGGCCATATTTGTGCATCTTTAGAGTCTCAACTCCTAGAAACCCTCTTGGAAAACCGTACAAGCCAACGCCCTCTCACCATGATCTGACAATCTAGTATCCTCCTCTTGATATTCTTGAACAAAAAATATCCAACAAACCAGTTGATACTTTAAGATCTATAGAATTCAGACTTGAATTAAAACCAATCCCCTGAGACCACAAAACCAAATAGCAAAATTATTCATACTTTTTAAGATCTGTAGAATTCATACTTGAATTAAAACAAATCCCTTGAGAGTTGAGACCATAAAAACCAAATAGCAAAATTTGACCGACGAGATCCAGGGAAAACTGATACAGCTCATTCGGAGAAAACATGCATACAAGCTATTATTGACCCCTTAAACGAAACAAATGGAATCAACATGAATTAAAAAGCGATGAGCTGGGACTTCCTTGAAACTTGCTAACGCAAATTCGCAACACACAACCCATAATATTTAGCTTATCAGCCTCATCATTTAACACAACAATACTTTGAACAGTGAGACCATACCTCATCATTTAGAGCAACAAAAATGGCACTCAAACTATCAGCTTGTGCTAGAAAATCATCAAAGCCTACATTTCCATGCAAAGAGGAAAATATTGAATGCCAAACAGTGACATCTGCATCTGCCACTGCAGCAATAAGAAGCTTTTCCACCACCTGTGGAAACACCACAAACAGTATTAACAATGAGCAATACTTTAGTGTCTGTGTCCCCTAGTTAATTCATTTAGTTGCAATATCCTCTCCCCAAGGTCTAAGAACAAATAACTAGGAGAAAAACAACGGAATAACGTAGTAAAATCAATATAGGACAAGCATTTTATACTACAGTATGTGGCATTGGTGGACTGTAAAGTTCGAAGCTGCAAGAAGCATCATGAAGAAAGAGAGGAAACATGTTCCACAATAGACAGAGTGGGGATAACATTTGAGCGGAGCGTCGGCACCTTCACGACAGAAGAAGTGGTAGTTTGATGTAAGGTGTTCAATCTGTCTGAGAAAGTTTTATTCATCTCAAAGAGGACTAAGGGGAGGAGTGAATTCTCACTAGAGAACTTGATCTGGGCAATTAACTTCATAGGAAGATAGGCAAGAGCTCCATCAGTCTTTCCTACAAGTCACAAGGGGTACCACATATTCTGTAGATCCAAGAAGAACCAATGGACCCAAGATTAATCTACGCACTTCTATATACAGCATACGTATTACATTCGTTTCTGCATCTGTTTCCCTTAGTTAGAAAAAGAGGGATAGGACGTTTACCAAGCAAAAGAATGGTAATCCTTTGGCGTATGCAACTCCTACTATGCATACATAGAGGGAGGGAGAGATTGTATGTTTTGCTGTAGATATTCATAATTAGCCAAACGAAAAAGAAGCAAAAGGTAATACTGTCTGAACTAAGGAATAACTGATCTCTCTCTCTCTCTCTCTCAAACCGAAGCAAAAGGTAGTACTGTCTGAAATAAGGAATAACTGATCTCTCTCTCCCTCCCTCTTCTTAATAAATACATTTTCCACTATTCAAAATTAAAAAAAAAGGTGCCTGCAATTTTCTACTGATGTAGGTTGCAGTCATAAGCAATTGTGTAAAGATCATTTCTTCGACGACAGATCTCACCATAAATGGTGCTGTATTTCTCTCCAACGCTATTGAAGAGGCAATGAACGTTATAGTTGGGAACAACAGGCACTATTAGCGTGGGGTAAATTTCTGTGGCGCCTGTTGTTTTCCTGGAACGTTATTGAAGAGGTGAGGCGCGAAGGGGTTGGTGCTGTATTTCTCTCCAACGCTATTGAAGAGGCAATGAACGTTATAGTTGGGAACTCCACCGCTATAGTATTTTAGGTCCTCTTCTTTTTATCTCAAAACGTTATAGTTGCTTTCCTATTGTATCATTTTTAAAAAAACGTTATAATCTAATGCTATAAAAAGTCAAATATGTTGTAGTGAGAGCTGCTATAAATGGTAGTGAAGAGGATTCCAGTTTCATTGACATGGACACTTTTTATATGAGCTTTGCAGGGTCTTACCTAACTGTGGTGTTGGCAATTGTGGCGATTTTGTTCATAAATCCTTATTGGCGAAGGGCATGGTTTCATCTTCTTGAGGTTTTCCTCACCAGCTCCTACTATTTTGTTGTGGACAATCTCGTGTACCCCGTGCATGGATTTTTTCGGAAATAAGAAGCATACCTCTCACTGTCTGATGGGGTACTGAAGGTACTGTAAAAAGTTCTTATGGATTGTTGTTTGTACTGAATAAATTTGCAAAGTTAATTACTTCTTGTAATTTTGTAATGGTTCAGTTCTATGTATTTGACCAAAAACCTTATAATATCATTCTAGATTTGTGATATATTTGATGTACAATAATATGCAGCAATAAGTGTTATGAACCCCACTGTCGTAGCACCTGAAGAGCATCTCCATAGCCTTTCTAAATTTTGCAACTATTTCTTCAAACAGTCGTAACACAACCACCAAGTATGGTACACTAGTGATCCATGGTGTAATCCCAAGTGATTTGGGTGGTCAAGAGACCGAACTCTACGAACCGTTGATTGGACGGTAGAAGCTATGACTTTTTGGTTCCCATCGAAATGCACCGCAGGTCTAAAGTTTCTATGATCATGCTCAGGAGAAGGCTGCTATGTCTAGTTGCCCCTCCTACCCCTTGTTTCCTAGCCAAAAATTCAAAATTACAACTATTAATTTTGAATGAACAATGAACCCTTCAGTTACAATAAGATCAAAAATAACAATGAACCCTTCAGCTACAATAAGACCAAAAATAACCATACAATACAAAAATTCTTCTCCTGTACGAGAACCACAACTGGAAACTAAAATTGGTTTCTCTATCAGAAACTAAAATGTTAGTCCACTACATAACCTATGATGAACTCAGGATTTTCCGTCACACAACAACTGCGTAGAACTTCCCCAATCTTTAAAGCACGATGCCTGCATTGCAGCATAAGATGAACCAAAATGGCCTAAAGCACTTCTTTTGAACAAGTGCCTAGTGAAAAGAAGAGAAACCCACCACGCGTATTAACATTAATCCCGCTTTCAAACCGAAAGTAACAAAGGGAAGTGGACCTTCCCTAACCACATACTAAAACAAAACAGATCCATACCAGACCCAAAGCAGCCTACTGATACAACAGATCAAATTCACACAATACCAGCTATATGAAGAGGGAAAAAAATACAAGAAGCTGTGGTCTTACTGGAACACGGAACCTGATTTCTGGAGCACCTTTTGACCCTTCTCCAAGTACCGGGACAAGCCATTGCATCAGAAACAACCTCCGCAGAAGTTTGCACAGTTTGAAAGATCTTAGCATTCCTCTCAAACCACACATGGTATGTGACTGCAGTGAGATCCAATTTGTACACAACATGCATGAAACTAGCACCAATTCTAAAAATAAGAGTACTTCTAGCAATAGCATACATCTGCTATAGGGGATAAGGGGACCCCAAAATCTGAGCAAATTATGCACATCGGTTTAAGATCGAACTTGCATGAAATTGAAGTTAACAACGGAAGAAACAATCTGTTTTTATCATACTAACTTGCAAGCAGTTTGTACACTTGTTTGTTGGAGGCCTTCCAGCTATTGGTTGGTTATAACAAGGCAAGGGTCAATAGTACTCAAAATCAATACTATTGAGACAACATTCATGTTGCAAAAATGGATGAATAGAAGCCAGAAAGCTCAAACCAGAAGGAGAGTGATCCGAAGCTGCGTAACTTAAAAAAAAAAAAAAAAATCATAGTTGGTCAAATCCCAAATGGGATTAATAGTTTCTTACAAATCTATACTTATAGTGCTTGTCAAATCTCAGATGAGGGAAAGCTGGTCTGTACAAGGAAACCTCTCTAAGGTCTGTACAGGAAACCTCTCTAAGAAGTAAGTTCACCACTACCATGAGAAATCGACACAAACCATCAACTGCAATGACCACGTGTGGTCAAAGGGAGGCCTTGATTTGTGCCAAAAATCTTTTTTTCCTCAATTGTAAAGCTCCCTACAGCAAACATGTTGCAGTTACAAAATGCAAAGTCAGCTCAGTCATGTATCTTTTCTATCACGATAAGCCGTCAAGGGATCATATGATAATTCATCTTTTTGTAACAGGAGCGAGGTTAACTATAGTAAAGCATTTTGGAGGGGGAAAGAAGTTAACGCAAGAAACAATTGAGTGGCACAAATTCCACCTTGTATAAGGAAGAGAGAAGTAGCAAACTCACAACTGATGTTCAGATAAAACCAAACACAAAAACATTATTGGGAAGACACATTGTCTTGATAGTGATTGCTTATTTAGGCTGTTAAATTCCTTGTGTTAAGAGGCCAAAATAGGCAGAACGACTCTCACAAATTATAATTAACATCCAAGAGAGTGAATGCAAAACATCCATAATCTCAACCAATGGCCATAAATTGCACAAAAATACTTATTGGAAGAGGAACAGCTATCACTAAAGCTGATTAAAAAAAAAAAAATCATAGTTCTTTTGTCGTTTTGTTTACCTCAATTAAATAATTATGAAGGGGGACTATTGGGGTTCCTAACTACTGCGGAATGTTCGACTGGGAGGTGCTTGCATAACCACTGTCTCTTTCTCCCGTCATCACTACCCCACAAAGGTACGAGTTGAACAAGATGCACTCACACAGGGCATCTAGTTTCAAGAGAACTACAACGTCGAACATTAAACTCACGACCGTGGGGAGGGAGAGAGTTTCACTCCACACCAACTCGGTGGTAACATATCATATCAATTTGCAGTGGAGAATTCCTAGATTGGGATATTTCGAAAAGAGAGTAAACCCAAGACTAACATCAAACAGACAGAACACAAAACACCACAATCTCATTCAACATCAATATGAACAAAAGCACTTATTCAAACAAGAACAACTACTATTAAAATTGATCAAAAACCCAACATAATTCACTTACAGTGGCAACTCCGAAAATAAGGAAATTGCAAAAAGATCTCATCAATGACAACAAACGGAACACAATATCTTATTCAAACAAGAACAACTAGCACAATAGTGGTCAGAAACCCATTCGAATTCCACTTACAGTGGCAGCTTCCCAGCTCGGAAAATCGCAAACTTCGAAGCCTCCGAGTAAGAATAATCAATCCCATTCTCCTTCAAAAACTCTTCAATCAACTTCTTGGCCTTCTCAGGCTCCACACTCTCACACTCAATCTCATAACAAGTCCCAAAATCATAAAGCGTCTCATCCACTTCCAAAACCAACCCATTCCAATCATACACTCCCCTCACATTCCTAAACCCACCCAAACAAACGAACCCTCCTTCAATTACCCCAAACTCATTTTTTACCCTATCCATGATCCTCGACCGGATCCCGCCGAGCCTCACCGGGTCAGCCACGCACTCGCGGCCAACCCGCGGATCCAGCTCCTCCTCGTCCTCCTCGACTCGGCTAACGCCGCTAGTGAGAACGGCATTGGCCTTGAGGGAGACGACGCACTTGGCGTCGTCGCCGTAGAACCGGAAGCGGAGGACTGCGCGGCGGGAGGAGAGTTCTGCGGCGGCGCCGTCGAAAAAGTTGTTGTGTTGGCGGTGGGTGTGGCGGTGGAAGGGGGAGAGGAGAGAGAGGAGGGTTTGATGGGCGGCGGAGGACGGCAGCCGGAGCTTCACTTCAATTTCCATGTTTTCTTGTTGGTTTGTCGGGATTGTGGGTCAAGGGTTTCGGTAAAAACGACGCCGCTGAAGGGTTTTCTTTAGGATGTTCGGTAAAATCGACGCCGCTGAAAGGCTTGCTCGTTGGTTTTGTAGAACTAGGGTTTTCGGTAAAAAGGACGCCGTCGAAGCGTTTGCTTGTTGATTTTGTGGATCTGGGGTTTTGGTGAAAACGGCGACGTTGAGAGGGGGTTTGGTCGGATTGAAGGGGATGGTTATGAGGAGGAGAGGCCGACGCGATGCGATTTGGAGGAGGTGTCGTTGGCGGAGCGATCGAAGTGATGGAGGAGAGAGGCGGCGCCGGTAGCGGCGGATGTAGTGGTGGTGGCGGCCGCGGCGGCGGAGCGTTTACGGGCTTCTTCGAGTTCTTCTTTGTCTTCTTCTACTTTGACTTCGATTTTGCTCGGTTTTCTCCTCAGCATCTCTCTCACTCACACTCTCACCCTCTCAAGTCTCTCAAGTCTCTACGCCTGATCCTGTTTTCATTTTCATGGAAAATCTATTTAAGCATTGTTTCCCAGGCTCCGGGTGCTCGTGTGCGACCTAGTGTGTACATCTAACGTGTTAATTTTTGCAATCAAACAGTTTGGATTTCATTTTGATAATATACAGTTTGAAACGGCAAAGTATTGAGATGAAATTAAGACGGTTGAAGACACATCGGACAGCTTGGATGCCCTGCTTCCTTGTTTCGCATTTGCTAAAATGAACTCCTTGTCTTTTGTATGAGCATTCCACTGTCACTCTCAATTGATAATTTTTTGTCCAAACATGATGAAATTAGTAAAATAAAAAATTTAAATTAGCCATCTGAGTTGTCGTTAAGATTTGAAAGGTGCATTGAAATGAATGAAAAGTGTATAAAAATATGTGAAATGATATAGAAAAGTAAAAAAAATATACGATAGACTGTGCTTTTTTTTCCTTTCTAATTTTTGTTTTATTATCAATCCAATGAGCTGTCAATAGAGGTGACTTTTATCTAAATTCACCCTTTTTTATAATAACAAATATTAATAAACTCTTACTAATTTTGAGCTAAAATGACATTCTTTAATCATAAAGAGAAGTTGTTTTCATTAAGAAGGATAAGATTTATCAATAATTATTTATTTTTACTTCTCAAAACAAAATATTTTTTGTTAAAAATGTTAAAAACTTAAAGAATTGCGAGCTTTTTGTTATTTCACTATTAAAAGGGTTAATTTTGTGATATAAAATACTTTCAGCTAATTTTATCACGTGTTTTGTCGAACTATTTTGATTGGGTGCACGTGTAATGAACATTAAAACCATGGGGTTTTATAGTCATTTCTCATACCTGAGAAGGTTTACCATTCATGTCAAAGTAAGAAAATTCAAGAGAAATTACTTTCTTGCAGTCTTAACCCGATTTACCCTAAAATGGGTATGGACCAAAAAGTGGTACAATTAGAGATGAGTTTTTGTGCAAAAATTACATGATCAGCCAGTGATTGGAGTTTGAGTGCGAAAATTACACTTTGGCATTTTTGTGATGTATGTGAAGTAGGGATGACAATATCGACCGAACCGATGGGTAACCGAACCGAAACTGGTTTTTTTTCCCGAACCGTAACCGATTTTTTCCCCGTGGGTGCGGGTGTGGTTTTGATGGATGGGAAACCGAACGGGTTCGGTTCGGTTTTGGGTTTACCTGCAACCCGAACCGATACCCGAACCGAATCGAACCGAACTTCTATTAATTACATAGGACCCCCTTATATTATGTACATATTACATAAACCCCCTTTATGTATATTTGAAAATTACACTTTTCCCCCTTTATATATATACATAAAAATTTTGCAGCTAGGGCTATTCCATCCCATTTTTGTCTTCATTTCCTGAGAGGACGTGAGAGACCGCGAGGTGACAGAACGACGGCGATTTCTTCTCTCACCGGAAACATCGACGGCGATTTCTTCCTCTCTCACCTTAAGTCTATCTGTCCCATAGATCGACGGCTTGGTGTAGCAGAACTTCGAGAAGATCCTAAGGTCTGTAAATCAGATTACTTGTGTAATGATTTCCCTAGTAAATCTTACCGTGGAAGATGATTTTCATTTGAAAAATGATATCTTTATGTTGGTGGTCCATTTTGTATATGCACAAAGCTTGTATACATCTAGTGACTCTGTATTCTCTGTCCAATGTTTTGAGACCCATCACAAATGGCTGGTTCTACATAGAGTTCTGCCACAGATTTGGTCGATTTTTGTTTTTTTTTTTTTTTTTTTGAGCTCTATATTTTGAATCTGGATTTCTTCAATCTGGGTACCCGTTCGGTTCGGGAAATACCCGAACCCGTTCGGTTCAGTTATGGAATAGATTTTTATAACCCGTTCGGTTACCGGTTCGGTTCGGGGCAGTGTTCTGGTGATTCGGTTCGGTTCGGTTCATACCCCAATCCGCCCCGTTGCCATCCCTAATGTGAAGATAAAATACCGTGACTATAATGAAAAGACAAACAAGAATACAAAAAAATATATAAAACTACTTTAGTGGAAACTCCTCTCAATTTTCATCTTAACGTCAGAGCCTCTTGGCCACAAAGAAAATCTTAGTAGCAGCCAAGACGTGTTTGTTAAATACAAATGAAGATTTGATATGGTTCATTAAGAACTGTGAATAAGCTCAAGCTCGGCAAACCTAGGCCCATCGGCCTGAGCTCGACTCATTAAATATTCATTGAAGTTGAGCTTAGCTAGTTAAAAACTAAAGGGACATTTACCATCAGGTCACCCTTGGATCCCATAATTACCATCAGGTCAAGCCCAACTCTGAAAAATTCTCATCAACTCCCCAACCCGTATAAAAAAGCCTAAATCATAAAGTATCCTATGAAAGTGCCTAAAATCTTAGGGTACCCTATGAAAGTGCCTAAACCACCAAAACCCTATAATAGGAAAGTGCGCCCTAAACCTAAACTCTAGGGTACCCTACGACTGGGGTACTCTTATGACTAGGGTACCCTATGACTAAGGTACCCTATGAAAGTGCCTAAAATCCTAGGGTACTTTATGAAAATGTCTAAACCACTAAAACCCTATAATAGGAAAGTGCACTCTAAACCTAAACTATAGGATAGGGTACCCCTATGACTAGGGTACCCTAAGAAAGTGCATAAAATCCTAGGGTACTCTATGAAAGTGTCTAAACCACTAAAACCCTATAATAGGAAAGTGCACCCTAAACCTAAACTCCAAAAAAGAGTGGCTTACCTTAGTGGTAATTAAAAAAAATGACTTACCTTAGTGGTAATTAGACATCTTTTTTCTAGACATAGAGGTAATAATCTCTAGTTTTTTACTAGCTAAGCTCAACTTCAATGAATATTTAATGAGTCGAGCTCAAGCCGACGGGCCTAGGTTTGCCGAGCTCGAGCTTATTCACAGTTCTTAATGAACCATATCAAATCTTCATTTTTACTTAACAAACACGTCTTGGCTGCTACTAAGATTTGCTTTGTGGCCAAGAGGATCTGACGTTAAGATGAAAATTGAGAGGAGGCCCGATAGAAAGGCTCCCCAAGGTTTGGGCTCAATCCAATTATTAAACGAGCGTAAAATTGAGACGCGTATTCAGTTCCTTAAAAGAAGAAATGTCATAAGAAAAATGCAAAATATGTTGAAATGAATGTTCACAATCAAAGACTCAGAGTACTGGCAAAACAAATGCAAGTAAAACAATACTAGCAAGTGGAGCATGTGTTAAAGCGCAAACTTAACCATCCATTACCTTTTAAGGCTAAAATTCAAAACAGAGAAGATAAAGAGAGAGAGCCAAACAGAGGCTGATTCCCCACCCCCACCCACCCCAAACCATCCCCCTGCCAGACTATTACTCTCTTCGGTGGTGGAAAAAGGAGAGATCAGTGTAGGGTGGTGTGAAAAGAGTACGGCTTGGTGGGAGAAAATTTTCGACGGCCGAGATGCGAGCTCATAGTGGCGAAGCCAGAATCAAAGTCACGGAGGGCCGAATTATGAAAAAAAAAAATTGGTTTAAAGATTTTTTCATGACTAAATCCAGTCAATCGAGTTTTTATGAGACGGTTTTGAAAAATTAATCTCGAGTATTGTTGTTATCACTTATCATACCATTCAGCAAACGCAATATTACTATCGCAAAAATGGTTCTTACATTTTAATTATTTTTGAAATTTTATAGTTTTTAAAAAAACATATTTTAAAAAAATACTATGCAAAATATACTCCAAGTGTTACCACCCGGCCCATATGTAGCTCCACCCATACGCGCTCATTTACATTTCTAATTAGGAGAGGAAAATGGTCAATCTCTCCTCTTTCTCCAACTTTCGCTTCCGGTTTTGTCCCATGATGTGTAGTGTTTCTTTAGAGCGTGAGGTATATGATTCAACTCGTATAGACAGAGGTTGGCCCTTATAGTAATTTAACAAATACACTGAAAATCCTACCGTCTTGCAACAAAGATTCATTTACATTTCTAATTTTATTTGCTTCTTAAATCCCTCCACATTTTGACGTGTCCTCAAACAAAGTTGTTCTTGATTTCATTTGAGCTGCACATGTTATTATACAAAAATATCTTTCATTGAGAAAGAAAAAAAAAATCACATGCATTAATTATTCCGTACAAATTTAGAATAGTAAAATAGTACAGCCGAATTTTAGTATACTCAAGTTTGTTTGTTATGGTTTTAGTTTAAGCCGCCATGAAAATTTGATGACTCGAGCTCGAATTTGTACACGAATCTCAAATCAACCAAAATATCGTAGATTTATACTACACGTACATGTCTAAGCTACGAATTAGATTTTCTTTGAGGCAGTGTTGAAGTGAAAAGTGAGAGGAGACCCGATAAGTATAAATTGGTTCCTTATTGTCTAAAAGTGCTAAAAGTCTCATACACGATTTTCGAGTTAGGCCATTATTTCACATGCAACAACTATTTTTAGCACATTTTGGAAAACTGCCCCTCTCAAGGGCTAGGCTCATCTCATTTATTTATGGAGTTCAAAATTATGACCCAAATTAATTCTACATACTTTTATAGCACTTTGTGGAGGGTTCACATTCCACTGGTACGACAAAAATAACCCATCATTGACTTGGGACTCTTAGCTAGGCTTTTCTTGCATTCTAAAGGTACGATATGATTCATATATAGTACATAAAGATTAAAACATTAGGGGGTGTTTCACTAACCCAGTTTTTTGAAAAAAACTAGATTTCACGATTTTTTATGTGATGTGTTGTGAGAGAATGACCCGTCTCGGTGTTTGGAAAAAATAGTTTTTTGTTAGTGGAACACCCCCTAGTTCCAATAAGTTTGATAATCATCAGTTCTTCTAAATCCATGGCTTCTAAACTGAGCAAATTATATAAATTCTATTTTACCAAACCAAAAAAAT
>JADGMU010000089.1:0-10804 GCA_016920895.1 Vaccinium myrtillus | reverse complement strand
AAATCCGATTCAATCCCAACTACTGAAGTCCCTACCCAATTCACTAGGCAAAGAATCTCAATTCGGGCATGAGACTAATTTGATTACGATAGGGGACTTGTATTGAAACCCTAAACCTAGCTAAAATCACATCCTCAATGACCCCAAAATCCAGCGTCGGGAGCGACACAACCATTTGGGTAGGAACCACCCCAACCCTAGCTCCTAGCCGTGATTGAACCATGCCCATCAAATCCATCAACAACCCCAAAATCCCACGTCAACTTCGATCCACCCAATTCGGGCGATAGCAATCACTGCTCGTTCCGATGGAAAACCTAACCACTGGCTCCTACATTGAACCGTATCCATCACATTTCTCGAAAATGCTAAAATCCCCAATCAAGGACTCATCAGTTCGAAAGAAACACTACTACCGATCTGGTAGGTGACCCAAACCCAACCCTAGCGCCTCCCGTGTCCCACGGAAACCTAAAATTCACGTCGTCAATCAACAACTAACCGAATACGATCGCGGAGTCGGGAGCGGCTCACTGAATCAACAAGAGACCCAAACCGGACCCGAATTCGGTTATTCGGTCAAAAACCCTAAAAGCCATGTGGTTGAGAAGGGAATCCATCCAGGGTCGAATCCGAATCTTGATCCTCGTATCCTCCTCATCCTCCTTGGCGAGATAACGGTTGGTGGTTGGAATCGGAATCCTGGAGTGGAGTCGGATTGAATCGGAACGAGATTGAAAGCTGTAGTTTTCTAGGGTTTGTAAATCAAGTTCTTGTTCTTGGGAGGAGTTCGGCGACGACATATGTCTCTCTGTTGGGCGCCTACATCGAAAAAGTTCGACCCATCCTACACCAAAGCACTTTCCCTTCTCTTGCAAGGCCTCTTGGTCACCGTGGTCAATTGATAGCTAGGGTTTAGAACGGGTTGCGGGTGTTGCGACGGTGATTGTAAAGGGATTCGAGAGAGAGAGAGACGGAGCGGGGAGAGAGGTGCTTGGAATTTGAAATCGAAGCATGCGGGAGAGAGTGGAAGGAAGGAGTCGATGCTTCGAGAGTTAATGAGCAAACGTCTTTTCTTTTTGAAAATGAGTTTTGGAAAATTTCAAAAATGTGCCAAACTTTGACCTCAAAATGTCTCAAAGACTCCAACCAAACTTCAATAAATTTTTCTTTTTGATTACACTCCCAAACTATTAAGTTGTTAATCAATTAACCCCCTCCCGTCTAGATCCGTCAATTGGGTCGGAAATTTCAAAACCCCCAAACTTTGACATGGATTATTTGTTACATTATATAAGTATGGGTAACTTGTTTGTCCATGTGGCCATCATTCATTGGGTGTGGAGATTACTAATGTAAGGTCTCTCCCCCCCCCATCTCTCTCTCTCTCATTTTAGTCTCCAAAATCTCTCTCTCTCTCTCTAACATTACTCCCTGTCATCTCCTCTCTCTCTTACTTTACTCTTTCTCATCTACTCAAAATTTCTCCGATCATTTGAAGACGCGATAAGTTATTGGCTGTGGAGATCACTGGCCAACTCAACCGACTCTGACCGACTAACTGATAGTGGCCTCACGTTCGAGTTCGACTAGAAGAATGGTCGAGATCAATTGGGGTTTTTGAGATTGTAATACCCCAGCATTGAAATCCGTCATTTACCTTCTCAAGTTGTAATTAAATAAAATTACAAGGTTAGAAGTGCAAAAAAAAGATGAATGGTGCATGAGCTGTGCACGTGGTAAATATATGAGGGGAGTAACATTAACAGTTGGGTGTGTGCATGAGAAATGACCAACTCATGAGTAATTAAAATGGACAAGTGTCCCTCTTTCCATCTTCCGGTGGTGAGTCAAGGTTTATGTCTACTTAATAAGAGGAAACAAAACAACAAAAGGGAGGTTCTTTTGGCAAATGAGACCTGTGAGTTAGGCTGGTGGCAAGGAAGCGATAGGCCGGCTGGTCAATTGCGAGATGGCGTCCGATGCAAATGAGATTTCAGTATGTCATTCTCGGTGGCAAGGTCCACATGTTTAAATTTAATGGTGACGATCGACAAGCAAAAGAGAGATGCATACGGATAATTATGTAATTATGGAAGGAAGTGGGGTTGGCTACTTGATTAATTTTATGTCATTTTTGTGGAGCTTGTGGATCCAGGTCGTTACAGAGAACCCGAATAGTTGAACGAGAAAGAGGTTTGTGGTGTATTGGATCATGGGGTGTGTCAGGTGTATGTGTGTGAATCGAAAAAACTGGTTCTTTGTAATTGACCCTTTCTTCATCCCATTCTATGTCCTCATCTAATTATCTAGAAAGTGCTGAAAAAGTCATTAAATGGTGGGTCTCATATTTTTTTCTCCATTAGAAGGTCTTGCCCTGCTCCAACAACTTTGTTTTGCCTTCTTTTTTGTTTATGAGTAATGAGAGATCATTCAGTACCCACTACCCATGAGGCAACTCAATCACACGGTGCTCCCAACCCATTTTTCAGTGCACATTGTCAATGTGTTCATACATTAGAGTGACTAATAGGAGAATATGGAGAGATGGGCCCAGGTGAATTAATGGCGTTTGATTTGTTGATGGCAATTTTTACATATTGTCCAGTATTTGGGGGAGTGGATTTGAGGAAAATGAGAGATTCCCAGGGTTGGATGGAGGGAGAGAGAGGAGGAACAAGATAGGGGATTCTCATTTTTTTTTTCATTAAATTAAGGTGGTGGGCCCCAACATGAGCCATGTCACCATTCTAACAACAATATAACGAAACAAATAGTCTATGTCAGCAATTTCCATCAGCCAATTGATGGATTTATACGGGAGGGGGTTAATTGATTAAATAGTTTGGGAGTGTAATTGAAATTTATTGAAGTTTAGGAGTCTTTGAGACATAGGTCAAAGTTTGGGGGGTTTTTTGAAATTTTCCCTTGCACAAATCAGTACTCCAGTGGATTACAATTTCCCAAATCTGATCAACCAACCTTGACCCTTGGATCAAAACACTTACTCCATCCCAGCCATTCATTGTTTCATAAATTTAATTTGTGAGTTCTCATTTCCCAAAGCCATCCAATATTCTTTTGGTGGCACACGTCGGGATTCTATTGGCATCCCAGTTTTAATTTTATACAACCCGACAAAAATAAATGTCAAAACATTATATACAAAAAGTCTATTTTGCCCCTCAAGTTACTACATACTAACCCAATTATATAAACTCTTTTTTATTGTTACTACATACTAAGGAATATTTCTATGGTGCCCCAATGTGGTATTGGGGCACCGGTGCCCCACTAAATCTAAGCCGTTAGATGAAAAATAGATGAATCTGAGCCATTAGATGAAAACCACCACAAGAATGAGGGTGGTTTTGCTTTTTTCCAACGCAATTGTACTTACTATGACCACAACCTTTACTTACCACAAACACAGGCTTTACTTACCCCATGTATAGGCCATAAATTGTAGCAAGTAAATCCTGTGTTTATGGTAAGTGTGATATGTTTTTATAGTTTGTAGACTCAATGTTCGTGGTAAGTAAAATTGGGGCACCGGTGCCCCAATACCACTTTGGGGCACCATAGTCGGCCCCATGTCCAGAAAGAATATTGCCTATCCTTTCAAAGACTATTGTTTGCACGAAAAACTTCAGAAGGTAACCCATTTTTTTCCGACAAGTAATCTGTCCGTTTGTTCGACACGTAATAGAGTACCGAAAAACGTCATAAATTTCGGTAGATAACTCCCGAATTTGGTTAAATATTTCGACAATCGTATTTCCGAAATTGGAACATAATTTGGGTAGTTATAAACTGAAATTTATACAATATTTCGGTAGTTTATTTATGAAGTTTTAAACTTTACCAGCAAAACTAATGTTGATATGGTAGTTTTTTAAGGGGTGATGCTTCCACGCATGGTAGTCGTACAACAGGGCATTTCACAATAGATAGCGATGGTGGTGTATTCCTAAAAAATGCTTGTACAACCAACAGAAATTCTAATGGCAATGAAGGGTTGAGATAAATCCAACTGCACGACAATTAAAACTGTGTACAATGTAACATCTAATGCGTCAGTTAAAAGGAACATAACTATGTTGAGTGGCATCGTGTTGATAAGGCGACAGGTTATTTGAAGGAATTATTTTGGTCACATCCAGTTGCTAGTAACATGTTATGTGCTTTCCCTAGGGTGTTGATGATGGATTGCACGTACAAAACGAATAGGTATAAGTATCATTTTGATGACAATACGTTGAAATCATTTCAGTCTATGTTCACCCTTATTATGTACACACCAACCATAGCAATGTATGATGAGCGAGTTCGTGCACTAACTTCCCAAACTGTGCCACTATTTCGGTAGTTAATCTCTAATATCGTCAACAACTTTCGGTAGTTTATATCAGAACATATTCAATAATTTTTGACGGTTTGTATGCGCAATGTCCATGGTCAGAGACATGAGGGGCTGCTCCTGGGGGAGGGCATCAATATGACGACCCTTCTTCCCCTTTCGAGCTTGACTATCCTCCAAGGTAGGGCTGTCCAGCGAATCATCCGATCCGTTCGATCCGCCCAAACTGATCTGTCTGCTTACTCACCCGAGGTACGTTACGGATGGATACGGATCCTAATATTTTTATTTTGACGAATACGGTTCGGTTCGGGCTCGATCCGCCTAATAATCCTTCTTTCATCCGCCAAATCTGCCCGATCCACAACTGAACCGATCCATCCATATGTCACCCATGGACGGTTGCGGATCTTAAAAATGACAATCCGTCACGAGTAGATCGGATCGAGAACCGAACCGATCCGGCAGGAACCAATCCGTGGACACCCCTACTCCAAGGCCTTGCACCGCCAATTAGAAGCTGTTTGCTGGTCACGTACCATATATATCTGTTTGTAACACATAAAAAATTACAGTCAAGAACAATAGAAATATAAGTACAAACGAAATCAAAAAATTCAGAAATAAAGTACAAAAAATGTGCCCATATTTCAGCAGTTAAATTCTGAAAAATAAGGTAATTTAAGGAAATTAATTCCCGAAAATTTTGTGAAACGGCGGGAGTTAATTGTCGAAAAAATTGCTTAACTTCGGTTGTCAATTCCCGATTGTTTATTGGCCAAAAATATGCCAGTGACATGTTTTGACTTCTAAGTTTCGAAATATTGTTCGCATTTTAGGAATTCTTTACCAAATGTTTATTCGCGATGACAGGTTCAAAATAGGGGTGCACACCAGCCCGGTAGCCCGCCCAACCCAGCTTGATTTTTCTAGGGTTTGGGTAAAATATTTAGGCCCATAGGGACGGGCTGGGTTGAGATTTTAAGCCCATTTACTAATTGGGTCGGGCTTGGGAAATTCCTCTAAGACCCAGCCCGGCCCGACCCGGCCCCAATTTAAATAATAATTTTATTTTAATACTATATGTATATATGCATATGTTATAGTTGGAACATGGCTGCGTAGGGTTTGTTTATCTTGATGAAATTGATGTTGATGAAGACGAATGCTAGGTACTACCTATGTAGAGAATACCTTTGAAGTAATAGCAATTTGTTAAGAAAACTTTGAAATTTTTTTTCCCCTTAAACTACTGTCTTATATTAACAACTCATAGTTTTTTCTTGCTTTTATTTTTATTGTGCTCTACAAGATCTGTTTGTGAAGAAGTGTGAATTTAAATGAGAGATACTTGAGAGACGTTTTTACATGTTAGAGTTCCATCTTTTAGAGCATTTTAATTTATGGATCCATTTTTACTATTTTGGGGAGAACTTAGAACTTTACGTATATTATTACGGTTGTGAATTATTATTGTGATTGCTATGATTGATTAATTTATGTTTGTGATGTCATGCTTTAGAAAAATAAATGGGCTTGTTGGACGGGCTTGGGAAATTAAAATTCTAATTGGGTCGGGATTGAGCATATTAAATGAAGTCCGATTATTAATGGGTCGGGCTTGGGAATGGACAAATCTCGTTATTATCTAGTATAAGCCCGGCCCGAACCCAGCCCAGCCCGGTGTTTGTGCACCCCTAGTTCAAAAGCATCAGACAAATTCAATTAAGGGTCTCAATCTCAGTCAAAATCTCACAATATAAACTCAAACTCGAACTCAAAATAGAAGGGATAAAGAGGAGTTTTATTTGTATATATATACCTATACAAATATATATACATATACATTTACATTTATAGATGTACATATAATGTTGAGATAAGAGGATTGAGAGAGAGCAGCCATGTAGAGGCTTTCGTGGTAGCCATCATACTCTTGTTCTTGGTGTTCGCTTGTGGGGAGTATATTTATTACTTGGTGGAGAGAGAGAGAGAGAGAGAGAGAGAGAGAGAGAGAGAGAGAGAGGAACTATCTAGTCCGGGATCCACCTTCCCCATTTTTTTTAATGATCCGAACCGTCCAATGTGTTTAAAACATGTTTTTTAAGGGTCCTTGCAAGTAATCATCAAAAAAAAAATCGGGAAGGGCTTGATTCGAGCAATTTTCCACAAAAACTATATATGTGCAATTTTTATGGAAAATTGCTCGGATCAAGCCCTTCCCAGTATTTGTTTTGATGATTTCTCGCGGGGACCTTTAAAAACAAGTTTTAAACACATTGGAAGGTTTGGATCATGCAAAAACAAGTTTTAAACCCTTAAAAACACCAAAAAAAGACCTCCAGTCCAGGATCCTTGACTGGATAATTGGTGTGTGTATATGTGTGTGTGTGTGTGTGTGTGTGTGTACACATATACACACACACACACACATGAGGGGAGAGAGAAGATACCTTGTGATCGGTGGGTGGGGGGAGAAGGGGTGGTGCTCGTTGGTGATGGGTGTAGGGCGTCGGTGGTGATGGGGTGGGGTGTGGGTGTTGAACCGAAGAAGGAGGGGTTTGGGAGAGGTTTTTTTTTTTTTTTTTCAAATTTGGGAGAAAATTTACAAAGGGTATTTTTGGAACTTATCCGGGTTTTTGCAGCAAAAATATATATTTACCACATCAACCGGGAGGTATGTAGTCGGGGTTCCTGAGCTTTGTTCAATCTATGATTTTAGGGCTGAGTTACCAGAGCTTTGTCTTTCTAATGAAGAGCTTTTGTTCAACGTGAAGCTAGAGATGTTGCAGAGCTTCGCAGAGTTCGGGTTTGAATTGTGAAGGAGGAGAGAAGAGGGACTGAGAGGTTTGCAGAAAAAGAGGGAGAATAGGTTTGGGTAAAATTTTAAAAATAATAAAATTGGATAAAAATAAGGATTCATGATTGGAGATGTCATGCCCAATAAAGTTTTCGACTCAAATTTTTACCCAATTTTGGGTAACAATTATGGGACTAAGAGCATCTCCAGCCATAACCTTTGGTTTTATTTTATTTTTTATTTTTTTTATACATCCAGTTTGGGTCAAAATTTGAGCAAAAAACCAATTTGGGTAGGACCATCTCCAAGGGAAAAATCCATTTTGTACCCAAATATATAAAATCTCAAATATGTAGAAGTTTTAGAGGGGAGAGAGAATCTCAAATCTGTCGAAGAAAGCTCTTGTGACGCCTTGGAAAACTCCAGTGATGCTTAAGAGAACTCCGGCAAAGCTCAACAAACCTCCGGAGATCTTAGTTCAACTCAGAAACAGGTCTCAAGTCTCATCTCAGGCAAAGCTCAGAAAATAGGTCTCGGGTCTTATCTTCGGCAAAGATCAGAAATAGGTCTCGGGTCTCGTGTCTCATCTAGCTCTCTCTCTCTCTCTCTCTCTCTCTCTCTCTCTCTCTCTCTCTCTCTCTCTCTCTCTTTCTCTCTCTCAAAAAGAGCCGTTGGAAAATGGGTGTGGATCTGGGGTATCCCCAGTCTGGGCAAAGAAATGCGTAAAATCCAATATGAAGAGAGATTTGGGTCCTCCATTTGAGATGAGTTTTTTAGGATTTTGCTCAAATTTCTAATACTACTACTAACAGGTAATTATTTTATTCTTTGGTGTTCCCTCTAGCAAATAGATCTTACCCCTAGTAGTTCTACGGTTACAGCATCTCCATGGTTGTGTTGCTCTACAATTCAGCTACTTAGCTTTGAGATACTTGTGTGAATCTTTATATGTGTGTACCCCTGTGCGATGTGAGTTTGTGCCCCTTCCTTCTTGCGGGAGGAAATAAAAATAGTGGGGAACTTTGTGAGGTAAGTGGAGGGAGTCGGGTACCCCAGCCTATTGCTCTAGGTTGTTGGAGGTAAGAATTTTGAGGAAGTAGCAGAGTGAGCACATCAAAATAAAATAGGATGTTCTTAATTTGCTATTCCAATCTGGTTTCATCTGGCAGTCTGCTATGTAGTTGCCTTGATTGGATGTATCTTGCTTTCCAATGTTGCGATTTACTTGTGTAATTCACCGATGTTTACTGTAATTGTAGTATTTGTCCTTGTTTCCTGAGGGGCTATTGGATTCTTCACGATCCGGACAATCTACTACTAAACTGGGAAGTCATGTTCCCATTGCTCTCACCAATCTGGGTTGACCTCTGTTCAATATTCAGCTAGAAGACTACTTTTGGAGCAGCTTGCCGTTTCATAAGTGGTTAATGCCGATCCATGTTTAGCTAGCCTCTGCTTGTATTTTCTCATTTGGTATAACCTTTTTAAGGGGTTGTTATTTATCTTATTATGTTATTGCCTATCCATGGGGGTTGTCCCTTGGAACATTTGTTTCCCATTTTGCTTTTAGAGATTGGGATCTTCATTTCTCCCAACCGATGTCTTAACAAGGGAAGGCCTACACTCAGCCCAACAGATGAACTCCATCCAGTGTTCACAGGCACACTTTCGGCCTATGGATTCCTAGGCTTCTTAGTAGATTGGGCTACCTCTAGATATCGTTGCGTCTAACCGCTGGCCTTAATCTAGGCATTACAATTTCTGGGTTTGGGCACTACAATTTCCAGTTCCTAAAGGAGCAATTTACCAGCCGCTCCAGTTTTGGAGGGCTGTTGACCACGCGCTCCACTTGTCCGGAAAAAATGCTCGGGCAACTTCACCCCATACCGTCAGTCCCCATGTGTTGTCCCATCCCGTAAGTCCCCATCCTGTCAGATTTTTTTATTATTATTTTTTTTTACTTTTAATTTTAAAACCTCAAATCCTCTGAAAGTGCCTAAAATCCTAGGGTACCCTATGAAAGTGCCTAAACCACTAAAAACCCTATAATAGGAAAGTGCACCTTAAGTGCCTAAACCCTATAATCCTAGAGTAATTGACCTTAATGGAGTTAGTGGTAATTAAAAAGAATGATTGGATTTAGTGGTAATAAATATTTATTTTTTGTACCGGTCCGTAATAAAACCTTCCTAAAGCCATCACATTTCATCATTGCCAGAGCTATTATGACCACATCCCAAGTCAAAGTCCTACATTGATTGGCTTTTGAGTGTTTCTTTGCCATCTTCATAGATGGTTTAGAAACACTTCTCATAGATTATTTGTCATTTTCTTTTATATTTTCCTTGGCCATTTAGGCCCATCCCATTGTAGCCATTCTTGCCATCCCTTTCCTATTTTTTCATCCCGACGGGTTGTGTCAGTGACTTCACACTTTTCTTCCTTTTTTTTTCTTTTGTCCTTCTCGGATATGACCCTTGTAGGTTGTACATTCGTTTAACCTCTTTTTATTTCAAGCTGATTTACCTTAAAAAAAAAGGAAAATAGTTTAAGGGGGCAAGATGTAATTAAGCCATGGAAAAAAAGAAAGAAATAAAAACCTCGCCAGTTTCCTTGAACTGTTTTGAAGAGAATTTCCTTTCCCCAATTCAACTATCATGAACTAGCTACACAAAGATCAGTCCAAATGGGAAATCATTACCAATAAATCTTTCTGTAATTTATACACACAATGACGGTAGCAGCTGGAATTGGGTACGTCTTGTTAGCCCTCGGCCCCTCTCTCTCCCTTTTTGTCGCTGTCATCTCCAAGAAACCCTTCTTGATCCTCACCCTTCTCTCAAGGTACTACTTTCATACCCTTTCTTATAATTACGAGCAAATTTGTAAAGTAAATTAGAGGGCGTTAATGTGAACAATTATGTGTCTATCATTCTGCAACCACCACGGAAGTCCTAGTTGAAGCAATGACACTAAAAAAACTCAAAACTCCTGAGTAAGACAATAGCTCACTCAAACTCCTTGTCAAGGCCCCCATTCACTGAATCACTGAAATTTTCAGCCTCGACTTCACAAACTATAGCACTTGATTCCTCCATTAACAATTCATTTATTCTTTGCCTTTGACTCACAACGAGGCCAAGATTAAACTTTCATTTTTCCCTCCGTCTTATAATTGATGAGTTATAAACGCAAGATTAGATAGAGTGGTAACCATAAATTTTCATTTCCAAATAAACTAAAATACAACTAATGAAATGGACAAAATTAGGCCAAAATTAAGCACAGCTACAAAGATGATTTGGCCGATGTGAAGAGTTATTAGTGGTCCAGGACACATCAACTTCCATTCCGATTTCTTATAGTTCCAGGACGTTATGGGACACACTGGTGCAGTGAGTGCAAGTTTGTGCACAACTGTGTGTGTTATCATACTTTTTCCTTATAATTTCTACCCTAAAAAGTGTTTAATTAATATGCTAGTTATGTAAATCAATAATCAATTCTGATACTCCATATGTATAGCCTATAAATCAAAGTGAACTTTTTACGAATAGTTCATTAATCTCGGCACATTACCATGTCAATTTCGACATTGCAATAAGCCTTTGTGAGTTCATTTATATCGACATTACTCATGTGGA
>JADGMU010000088.1:0-13215 GCA_016920895.1 Vaccinium myrtillus | reverse complement strand
TTGGCACTATCTTATAAAAAACAAACTAGTGAGTAGCTCGCATGCGATGTACATAGACTTATACCCAATACAAGCGCAAATTTAAGTTTTCTCCCTCGAAAATTGATCTATTACTAAATGGGACAAAGGCTATATGACATTGGACTATTCATATCAAGTGATAATTCATGAGAGCAATTTTTTACACCCTCCTATTATTAAGTCAGTTTACACCCTAGCACAGACAGTTACCCCAATGTTTGGAAGAAGACCATCCCTAGCCATTTCAGAATAAACTTCTTCATTAGTCCAAACCTTAACTTCTCCATTAACAAATAAAACTGAGTCCTTCAATTGCTCATGAAAAGATGAACAATGCAAAAATTCCAATACCAGCAAGGCTCTGGTGAGGACGTGCAACATCTCTCCAAAAGCGTCAAAAATTCCCCCATAAATGGACCCTAAATGGATTGACAGTGCCGTAGAACTTCACAAAAAATATCTACAACTAATTGCAGGGCTAATAATAATCTCAAAGTATAACCACATTAAACAACTCAAAACCCTAGGTTTTTTCAAGGCAATCCGTCCACATTAATCAAATAGTCTCGAGAGAGAGAGAGAGAGAGAGAGAGAGAGAGAGAGAGAGACCTTAGTCGAAGTTGGAATAGGACAACCTTCGACGCTCGTCGATCGTTTGAAAATCCCCAAATTTTGTCTGTGCTTCACCTCACCGTAATGCTAGCAGACCGAGAGACGGGGAGAGAGATATCGGGCCTGTTGGGGGTGAGAGAGAGAGAGCGAGACGGAGGGAGAGGCAGAGAGGGAGAGAGCGCCAGACAAGGGAGAGGCAGACAGTGATTTCTTCGTTTTGTTTGAGATGGAGAGAATGTCGTTTTTTTGGAAGGGTTGGTGTTTGTTTGCAAAATCTTGTCAAGGGTATTTCGGTAAACCTCTATTTGCCTTTCCATGTATGTGCAAATAATGTTCTCCTTACCATGTTTTTATAATTCAGTAAAGGTACACCATGATTTTGCCATTAATTGCCCCTACCTCCATTTTTAAGCAATTTGCCCTAATTTTTTTTTCATTATTCTTCAATCATTACTCATATTTCTTTCAAATCATTACCTTTATTTTAATTATTTTTTATTTATTTATTTTCTTTCCAATCATTATCCCCTAATTACCCTCTTTTGTCGCTCTAAATATTACTGCACAAAAATCAAACCCAAAAACCAAACTAAACACGATCAAGGTTGCGGCCACGTCCCTTAAGCCTGTTGTTAGAGGAAGAAAACCGTGGTTGCCGTCGTTAAAAGTGGCGCGCAAAGCCATAACGTTCACTCAGTTCCGTTTCCCTCCAAATGGCACTCTGTTCTCTTCGCAGTCATTTCTTCAAACACCTTTCCTGCACCACCCCTTTCTTCTTCCCCGTCCGTCATCTTCACCGCCACTTCCCTCCCCGTACGTCTATTCCGACCCCCTTCACTTCTCTCTCTTCTCTATTTACCAAAACATTAATTCAAGGGGGTTTGAATTCGATCAGTACAACAAAATTCTTAACCAAGGCCTTATCAGACATTACAGCGACCAGTTCGTTTGCAGCTCCTTACCTCTCTGTCGACATTATGTGTCGTAAAGACGTCGCCGTAATCCCCCTTTCTCTTGTCGTTGCTGTATTGCTTGATTCGATTCATTATTTCTAGAGTTCCTGAATTTGATGACCAAACCGTTGAAGTGCTTTTTTTGTCCTTTCTTTTTTTTTTTTTTGTGTGGGGTTTTTTGGGTTTTTTGAGAATTGATGTATGAACATACACATAGTTTGGGGAGGGCTGATAAATCGTGAAAGTTAATAATTGCATCTGTTGTCTTTTGGTTCTCTCTTTTAGTTTTGGGAGCTCATGATTGGTGGGGTCACTGGGGTGATTTTTGTTAACATTGATGTTATTTTCTAGTTCTCATATTAGCTTGTTGTATTATCCTCTCAAGTCTCAAGTTAATGAAATTCTTCTCTCTCATAAAAAGGAAGAAAGTAATATAACTGCACATGCTGTGTTTGCACTGTTTGGTTCACGGGAATGAAGCTGGATGGAATGCTCTTTCCAAAGATTGGTTTGCTAAAGAATGAGAGAATGTGCATTGCAAATAGAACCATCATTCACTAGTATGGGTGCATCATCATTGCATTGGGAGAGCAATGAATGACCATTCCATTATTGAACTCATTCCTTGGACTAACCACTTACCTTTAGGGACTTAAAAGTCAAAGTTTTCGTACTATTAGGTAAACACATTCCAAGAACTAAACACTTATCTTTAGGTACTCAAAGTCGAAGTTTTTTTCGTACTATTAAGTTCTGTGCATTTGTTTTGAGGAGTTAACGGTAGAGAGTGTGACCTAATTGGAGTAAGATGAGAGACACCCATACTATATAAACATGGATTGTTTATTTCCTGAAGAAATATGCTGACATTGTTTGATTTATTCCTGATTTTGGATAGAGTGGCAATAGGGTATGTAGAGTAGTTATGATTACATGGACAAAACTTTGTTGAGTTATAGGGAAGAATTGACTCAAATGCATGTTGACTTGTCGGTGAATTGCTTGGTCAGGATATGTTCTCAGAAGCTCTTTTATGTTTTGGTGCGAGTTCTACCAGTATTGATGAACAAGACAATCATGAGAATGATGAGGTACAATATTTTTTTATTGTCTTAGCAATTTGTTTTGAAATGCCGTATGTCATATGTATATTTTTTACATCTTTTGTATTTCTCTTTGACACTATTCTTTTTCTAGACTTCATGTTTTGTCTGTCTAAAATGAAATTTTATTGATTGTCATGATGCTACCTAATTCATTCTGGTCTCTCATTGCTGTGGTAGGGAACATACTTTTCACTATTTCAGTTAACCTTAAAGCGTGTCTGAAATTAATTGAGACTCCTGTCAAAATCTTGCATGTAAAAGTAATTTAGTCTTATTGAATGAAATGCTTCACTGTTGAGGCTGCCACATGTAGTGCCTCACCCAATAGGACGTTTGTGTGGAGCTGACACTTAATACTCACAGTCCTCAGAGACCCCATAATGCTAAAGATTCCTCTTCGGTTAATATTCAGAGCATCAGGTGTTTCATGTCATTCTCCAGTGTCTAATCACTGCTGGCAACAAAAATTCAAGACTTAAAGCACAGAAGCAGGCTTAGCTTTGTGTTTCTGATAGCTTTTACAAAAACTTGTGGTAAAGACCTGCGGAAAACAACCTTTAGCTTTTCCCATACTGTCTTGCCTAATTTGTGGAAACTTAACATGATTTTTTTTTTTTGGGTGCTACAGCCACCCATTCTCATGTGATTTGTTTTTCTAATGTCGTAACTAAATCTAGTAAACAAAGAAAAGGACAAAAAAAAAATATTCGAGTTGTGCTGAAAATTAATTTCAACGCAGGTCTGTATTAGTTCCATATTTGCCGATTGTCAAGATGTGGATGAGTGCATTTCATATGCTGCTAATTCCATAGGCTTGAATGAGAGACCAAGTTACAAAGTCATCAAAGGTGACCAATTCGACTGGATAAAGAAAACTCAGGTTAAATTGCTTCTCTTTTACTGTGTTACTCATTACAGGAAAGCTTTTATATTTTATCCTTCATTATGTCATTTTTTGTCGTTTTCTACTTTCTCCTTCAAATTAGAATGCCATGTTCTAGAATATGCCCTTTTTTCAAATTCTTGTATTAGGTTGTACACTTGAACCCGTTGCTCAAGGCTCCTGCTCACAGCAGGGCCAGGCAGAAATAGTAGATAGCTAGCCTTAACCCTGATCCTTTTGCGGAGAGATTGATTTCCATACTTGAAGTTGCAGTCTCACTGCGGTGGTAGGGAAAATAAGCACTTGCTATCTTGCCAAGTCTTGACCTCCCAGCTCATTGTATACTGAATTCAGAGAAGGTGCACCCAGTACATATTAGGCCTCCCACTTACAACAAGGTATTGGGAGGGATACTAGTAGACACACCATTTATATCTGGAGGGCTTCCAGTGACCGAAAATCACATCACAGTGCCGGGGTATAGCACTTCTCATTGTGTTACATCATGGTGTCCCTTGTCAAATTAATGGTTTTAACAAGGTCATTATCTTTCCTTGGTGTAATTTAACTGGTAGACCCAAACTTGCTCAAGAGGAGAATTTTTTTGGAAGACATACATGTGCACAGTAGAAGCCACATTTTTTGAGCTTCGTTTGTTGGCAATTTGGCTTGGCTTGTGCTACAATTAAGTCAAGGCTGGTTTATGTGCAGCTTTATGTCTATAGCAATGCATTAGTTTCAAATTGCCTGTCATTGAACTAATCTAAAGATATTCGAATCTTCAGGGTTACGGCAACATCTTCTCAGTGCCATCGCCAATAACCATCTCAACTCACCCCAAAGAGCATAAGTAGACAAATAACTCTAGATTGCCCGGGATTTTTTTTCTGTACTTCATATTTGAAGTAGAATGAGTAGCTTTGGGCTGAATGTGTGCAAAGCTAGATCCAAGGAAAGAATAAAAAATATTAATATGGTTGAAATCAGTGTAATTATTATTCACTTCTTCAGCTTTTTGCTCTTTTTCTGCAATTTTTCCTTTAGGAAAGTGAGTTTATACAATTGCCAAAAAGGCAACACAAAACCTGTTTGATGGGCATGGTTCATCACTTCATCTTGTCCGATAAGCCAAGCCAAACTTCAACTTGTCTGATAAGCCAAGCCAAACCAAACCGAGCCTTCTTTCTCAATCGATTGGGGTAGGCTACATGAATCCTTTTTTCCTATTGAGCTTTGTCAAGGGCTACTTGTTTACTTAGACTCAGTAGGCTCATACGCACCACATCATCCAATGTCAATTTGGGTCTTTCCCTCCTCTTAGCATTACTAACCAAAACTATCATATCAACTCTCTTAAGTACTGCATCTACAGGTCTATGGTAGATATGTCCAAACCACATTCGTTTGTTCTCTCTCAACTTCTCCTCTATAGATACCACACCTACCATCTCACGAACCGTTTCATTTCTAATCATGCCTCTTCTAGTCTTACTATACATCCATCTCAGCATTCTTATTTTAGCTATACCCATCTTGTCTGATAAGATGAGATAATCATAATATGACCAAATTACCAAATTGGCCAAAAAAGAGTCCTTTTGCAAATCAAAATATCGGTGTCAACTTTGCACAACTGCTAACATATCACGAATTCATCCAGTTTGATTAGTGGGCAATGACCATTTGGATAATTCAGCTAATTTGGCAAACAAGAAGAATAGTGTGTGCTATACCGGCCAACTGTACTCTCGATCATATAACTTCATAACCATTTGTCCCTATTCTTTCTCTCTTGCAGGAATCATTTAATCCAGTTGAAATCACAGAAGGGCTTTGGGTTGTGCCTGAGTGGAGTACTCCCCCGGTATGATTCTATCTATTACGTCTTTCTGATGTCAGATGTAATTGTTGCTCACTGCTCAGTATAGTAGGGAAAACTGTTATTTTGCCTCCATTGTTTATCCCTTATGCTTTTATTCAACTTATGTAGTGACCATCTGATGCTTGGTAGTTGGTACTTTGAATTTTCCTGCCTCCTATACACAGGAGCTCGTGTAGACTCCACTTACATGTCATGCCGGATCTTCTGTTCTGATCATATATGCTTCTCTCTGAACTGCTCAGGACCTTCAAGCTACAAACATAATTCTTAATCCTGGACTGGCATTCGGAACTGGGGAACACCCTACTACTAAACTGTGTCTGTTGCTGCTTCATAACTCGGTAAAAGGAGGAGAATTGTTTTTAGACTATGGAACAGGTTCTGGAATTCTTGCAATTGCAGCTATTAAGGTACTCGATTAGTTTCTTTGCAATAGAACTTGGTGTTCTTGTGAGTGGGAGCATCGTATTTCAAATTTTTCATTGACTATCTAGCTACAAGAGTTGATCACTCAGAAAAATAAAATTTCTCAAGATCTTGGAGTTGGATGTGTCTTTCAATAATCTTCAAATTACTTAGTGGATGAGGAAATGAAGTCCAAATCTCAGCAATCTGACATTCATTTTCTATATATATTGATCCACACTTAATAAAACCAGTCAGAATTATGCCTCTTGCAATAAATTTATTTTGTGATAGTGGTCTCTTAAAACTCTCTTTCAAACATAGCATGGTGCCAATTGACTCCTAAATACATTGCAGCTTGGTGCTGCCTTATCTGTTGGATTGGATGTAGATCCTCAAGCAATTACATCTGCACAACAGAATGCTTCGTTAAACAACATACAAGCTGATAAATTGCGATTGCACCTTGTTCTCAGCAAGACCTGTCCCACTGTAGATGAAGGGACGCATGGAGGTGAAGAAAGGCAGAATTCATCTGTGAATGGAGTAACTGAAACCGAAAAATATGATGTAGTCATTGCAAACATCCTTCTGAATCCTCTACTAGATTTGGCAGATCATATAGTTTCTTATGCCAAGCCTCGAGCCGTTGTTGGTATCTCGGGCATCATATCGGAACAGGTACCGAAATCCATCATCATGACATCCAACTGGTTAACTTTTTTTGTGAACTACTTAAAAGATGGATGAAATATCTTCGAAATCCGACACTTGAAACATGTATTCCTTTTACAGGAACCATTTGTCTAAATTATGTTAGAGTGAAGAACCTAACTCAGCAGGCCATGTTAATGCTTATCTGACACGCGACTGTAGAAAATGCAGAACAGTTTAATCTATTTCACTGTTTTTATTTCATTTTTAAATAATAATAAAAAAAGAACCCCACTTTTTTAAAGAATGGTGTGTAACTTAATCCAACGTATTTTGACTTTTTATTCTTCTTCTTCTTCGTTTTCATTTTCATTGTTTGCGTATTTTGACTTTTTCATTTCATTTTTTATTTAAGTCATGATGGCATACCTCATTTGCGTACATTAAGTCATGAAAAGCAAATCTCTTCAAAAAAAAAAAAAAAAAAAAAAAAAAAAATGGTCATGAAAGAAAATCAAACGTCAACAGAATATGTCTACGGTTAGCTTCTTAAGGTTACGCAAACTTATTACCTATTAAAATAATAGAAATGCCCATACTTACTCGAGTTCAAATAAAATGTACTAGGGATATTTACGGAAAAATTACCATGGTGATCAATAGTTATTTTCTTCTGCCAAAACACTCCTGTATCCTCTTGTCATTTTAACACTTTTGTGGGCGGGTATCCACAATGTGGCAGGACATGGCAGGGCAGGTTGTTCTATTTTTCATATACATTACGAAAGAACCTATGAGGTTTTACCAAGTATGACCAACTTGTTCTTTGACCATAGTTAATATCATTATCTCCTGATGCAGATTCCAAATATCGTAGCAAGATATTCACAGCTCTTGGAAGGCATTTCAGTATCAGAGTTGGATGGTTGGGCCTGCGTAAGTGGCACCAAGAAGACAAGTGCAATTGCTTGCTGAAGTAGAACTAGGTGAAGGCGTTCTTCTTCATCTCCTCCTGACAATTCAAAGTGTTCGGGCCTCCTCCTCCTCCTCCTGATAATTCAAAGTGTTCGGCCAAGTTACGTGCACCTCAACTGATTGACAAACTTGGAAGCTACTATTGACTGATTGTGTTCAAAGGCAGGCCTCGGGTATCAAGCAGAATTGTAAGTTGCTTTCTGGACTATTTTTTAGTTCAATGAGAACATTGACAAGTGGTGAAGGTTTATCTGGCACGCATATGGCTGTCAGCTTTTTACATGAAAACTGAAAAGTATGTCTTTCAGAGCGAAGTTGTAAACAACTGAGAAGGCTCTTCTATATTTTTTTGGGACGATATCAGAGAAGAACTTGTAGAAGATCCACTTGAGTTTCCTTTCAAGGCATAGTTGACCAACTCCTGAATGTCTTAATGCTATTAGATTCCTTGTTCCACTTCCTTCTCAAGTTACTTCCATTGAAATGTGCTACCATTTTTTCTCATATGTTTTTGATACGATAACCAGTCAGTAATTCGTGAAATCCACCCAACTAGAGGGATGATGAACCTTCTTTTTGGAGGTAAAAAACTCACTCGGTAATCCTCGGAAACCGATTGAGTTCAATTTAGGACTGATCAGTCCAGAGAAAAACGGGCACATTGCATCATCCCATATCATAAATCAAATTTTAATAACATAATGTAAAACAGTACGCTGAATTCTGGTACATGACAAAAGCTTTGATGCAGTCGTTGAGTTGAAATTGTAGCTGTCAATCACATTTCTATCTTGTTTTATGAAAAAATGGACATGCACATCAGAAGTAAAGACAAACTCATAAATTTCTGAGTCAAAATAGACCATCAAGACAAAGAACACACCCCAAATTTGTTCACAGTAAGGGAACTAACATGGAATGTCATATGAACATCGATGGTCCGAAGATGAACTCCATAACAACAAAGTTTTCTTATTGAACGAAATTTTAATGTCTTTTTGATAATTCTAATATAAGCCATTGACATGATTCACATAAATTGCCCTTTCATGAAGCATTTTTGTGCTCTATGAAAGGTTGATAGCTCATCACTTGAAAGACTCCGACCCCCCAGTTTAATCGTCATATGCATCTTTCTTTCGGTATCACAATAAAAATTTACTTTCAGCCTGTCTGGTGATGCAGAACCTCTCCTATGCATCTCTTAGGACCAGAAGCATAAATCAAACATCACCGCCGGAGATGCCTTCTAGCCAAAGCAGGAGCTTTCTTGGGGATATAAACCTTGTAGCTCACCTGATCACAAAGATATAAATATATATTACATATAACAACAATAAATTTAGTAGGCTCACGACAATCGTAGCTTGCGGCTCCTAGAAAACATGCATAATCCATATCAGGAAAAAAAATCAACAAAAAAGAAAAAACTCACCTCTACCATTTCACCACCCCGCATTACCGACATCGTCTTCTGCTCAAACTGTCCGCCTTGCTGATCTTTCGAGTTTTGTTCTTCCAAAGTGGGTTTGAGGGAAGAAGAAGGCTGAGAAGCAGAAGATTCACCCACATTTTCAACTCCGTCTTTGTTCCCACCTGTCTGCCCCACACTTTTAGATGTTTCAACCGAACTCTTCTCCACATCACTCTGGCTCACCAACATGTTTGCCTTGCGTGTTTGATTCAGGACGGTGTCTGGAGCTTCTTGTCTCAATCTTGATTTACCCAAATCAGAATCTCTAGCAGGAGAAGGGTCCTCTGTTTTAGAATTACCAGAAATAGCCACCTTATTTGGCAGAGAAATGACACTATGTCTAGCACTTCCAGGGTCCTTGATAATGCCTTTTCCATCTTGACCCTTCCCATCACTAGTGGAAGGAAAAGAGGATTCTCTTCCCATTTTTAACCTAGGATTCTGACGAAGTACGTTTGTTGCACCTATGACCCTAGAATCATCCTCGTTAGTAGAAATGTTTCGAACATCCTCAACCTTTGCAGTGGGTAACCTTTTAACTTTGTTGTCACTCTTGGTTTTCTCATCAGCGGAAGGATTTGCATTTGTTTGAGGTCTCACACCACGGTACTTCTTCAGATTTTCCAAAGCCTTTAGGCGCAATACCGACTCCAGATCAACACCACTTGCACCAGATATAGTAGGTAAAACATCTACCTTAGAGAGGGAATTACTTGGAGAATCATGGACCCTACCCTCCGCACCAGTTTTTTTGTTCTCAGTCATTCTAATGTCAGAAACCAAAGCTTCTCGGCCCTTCACATTTTCCACCCTCTTACTTCCAAGATCAAGAGAAGTTATCTCCCTCTTGCTACCCCCTTCATTACTATCATTGCTTCTACAAGATGGGTAATCATCATGATCATATGCAATCTCTTCCTCACCCTCAGGCGATTTCGCAACAGTAATAACTGATCTCAAGCGCCTCACAGTATTCTCAACAGGCAGCATATCCTTACTATTATGATCATCACTATCACTAAACCTACTGCGGGGAGAACAACTCCTGGATGGACTTTTATCGCTTTTAGTTCCGTTTTTCACCTTACTGAAGTTTCTCTTTTCTTTGATTTTTTCTCTAGACCTGGACCTAGGCCTTTCAATTTCACCGCTCCGAGAATCACCGCTAATAGAACTAACACTAGGTTCTCTCCTACGCTTCTTACGGGATTTCTTCTTTGAGTCAGATTTGGCACTTCTCTTTGAACTCTTTCTCTTTTTCACACGACGAGAATCTTCCTCACTGCTCCCACGGCTAGAAGCGCTTCTTCGAGTCCTTTTCCTACTACTACCCTTCACTTCACTTCTTGTGCGGGAACGAGCCCTCCTGTACTCATCCTCAGAGCTAGAAGACGAGATGGAGAGTGGACTTCTCGAATCGTCACTAGAATCAGAAGATGAATCATCACGATGACGCAGTTTCTTCGATTTAGTTCTTCTACTTCTCTTCGTCTTCCGAGCCTAAAAAACGCAAAATACGTGAGCCCATAGGGATCAAAAAAATGGAAAACAACCTTAGCCCAGTTTAGAATATTTCATCTGAAAAATCCTAAAGCGCCATATGGTTGGTTGGGAAAACGAAAAATGCCAATTACTTGTTTGGTTGAGAAACTTATTTTCAGCAAATATTTAGAAAAATAGCTCCTTCTACAGAAAAAATGGTTATCAGATTTATTAACAGAACATTTCCGTCAAAAAAAAAAAAGAAAATATAGGTGTTTTTGCTTCAACAACTATTAATGACAAGTGTTACCAAAAACTAAGTTCAGAAATTGCAATCAAACAGCGAGGTAAGTTGGTGAGGAAACCCTAATTGGAAAGATTAACTGAGTGAAAAAACCAATAAGGGTAATCAAACTGGGCACTAAGCAATTGTGAAGGAGAACCCTAAAACAGATCCCAGTAAAACCATTTAGAGAGAGAGAGAGAGAGAGAGAGAGAGAGAGAGAGAGAGAGAGAGAGAGAGACTGCGAAGAAAGTTTGGAGCTTTTCCTTTTGGAAGATTTGGGTTTGGAGGAAGAGCGATTGCCTCCCATTGGGCAGGTGTGAATTGACCTTCTTCTTCTTCTTCTTGATTAACCTGCAAAAACCAAATTTGAACCCTACCAAAGACGCTGAAAAAGAAGAACAAGGGTAAAACAAAAAAGAGCGTTATAAATGGGTTAAGCGAAAATATGGAATCGAAGTAGCAGAATTCAGAAGTTTCCCCAAATCAAGGGACGAGACAGCGGAAGAGTATGTTAATGAACGGGTGAAGACGACGTAACAATTAGGGCTTTGGTTATCCGAATCGCCAAATCGGGGTCGGGGGGGCTCTTCGCAAACAAATAAGTGTGCCAAAAAGCCTATAACCACACGGATTGGGATCCTGCCGCAATCCAAAGTTTTGTATTGAGGTATTCGAGTGGTTGATCGTTTAATTTATTATTCGGATTTTATCTTAATATTTGTACAATCCGAGTCATTCATTATCGAGATTAACGATTTTTGTGCTGTACTATAAGATCCACAGATCCATAAGCAAACGCACACTCTAACACTTACGTTAATATATGAGTCCCACACACGCAGAGGTATGGTGTGCGTGGGATCCAGTGTCAATGTGAGTGTGGATAAAAAGTATTTGTGTATTAATTTTTTTAATTAACTAATATTAATGAAGCACATAATAAGCATCTGTGAACGGGAAAGCAAAAGAGTGTGATATCCCTCTGCCCCATTTTGATTTCCATGAAAAGACGTGCAATTTTTAGATAAAAAATAAATACTTTCGTTCATAATTTTTAAAAAATTTCGCTCTAAATTAAAAAACTACTCTTGATATGCTCGGAAAATTATGTGTGAAAGAACTTTATTTTTTATCCAAAAATTTGCACGTCTTTTCGTGGGAAACTATCAAAATGGGACGGAGAGAGTAACAGACTATGCTCTTTATCCCAATCTAGTTAATCAATCTCGTAATTTTCTCTCAGTGCAAGAAATTATTATCGGTAATAATTTAATGTAAAGCCGACACTTGGAAAACTTCAGCAATTTTCTGGGATAGTTTTACTAAAAATAATTCATATGCTTTTGATAAACAATGAATTCTATCAATATTTTATTGACAGTCAAACAATTTTCTCACTAAGCAAGAGACTGTTACCAATAATAATTGAGGTATGCTAATCTTGTGAGTGATCTCCAACAAATGCCAGAGACTATTACTGAAACATTCATATTTACGGAGTATTTCTTTTTCGGATCCGGGGTGGGTGTTGTGCGGTAAAACGACGTAGTTTTTGGCACACCTCTAAAACTTCCAAAGACAATATGACATTGAGCCGACACTTGTGAAATTATCCAAAACAGTTAATTGAATGGATTCATGTTTATTTACATTGATAAACACTAGAGTCTCACTAGTAACTATCTCAGACAGTTTTATAATTTTTTCAAAGTGCAAGAGAGCAATTTTTAAGGGATAGTTACTGAAAATAAATCATTTGCTATTCATTTTTATAAAAAAATGTATTCTCTTCGGAGCAAGGGGAGCAAAGCGCCTGAGCGGAGCGAATGTGTTCGATTCTTTACTGTTTTCGTATTCATTATTGTCCGAATGTGTTCGTTTTTTTTAATGTGCTTTTTGTTGATTCTCTGGACCAATTACTTGTTGCTACGGCCTTTCATCAGAATATAGAAAAGGATTTCTGTCTCTTTTTTTTCCTGGGTTTTTGTTGGTAACACTAACGGCATAAGGAAAATTAACGGCATCAATTTTTCCGTCAGATTTTTTTCCAATCAAAACGACGTCGTTTTGATTTAAAAGCAAGGAAGGGGACTGTGAGCCATTGGATCCTTTTTTTGGTGTGTTGTCAAGCCCACAACAAAACTCTCATAAGATCCTCACAGAGAAATCCTCATAGAGGATCCGGATCCGCTGGAATGATATGCAACATAACCAACCCATAATAATATTGAATTCCACTCCGGCTGTGTTCTAAAGTTAAACCCCAATGAGTAACAAATATTTAATGCTTGGTAAATCAGATTTCCCAATCAGGAACTTAGTCACATGATCCTCTAAAATGCCCTGCCTTGCGCTCGCACTGTCAATTCACACACTGTGCTTGCACCCTCAATCATCATGCTCCCGCTCACACTCCCAATCACGTACACGCGTGCGAATTATGTGACTTAGATATGGAAACGTCAAAGTTCTTTCAAAGGAA
>JADGMU010000087.1:0-57500 GCA_016920895.1 Vaccinium myrtillus | reverse complement strand
GAGACCCCCCGTTGGCCAAAGTCAACGTTGACCCACCATTGAGATCATGACAAGTGTCACCCAAGTGGCGCGATGTCCGCGCGACACGTGGTACTCTCCGCGGAGGGATCCGCGCCGGGGGGCCACTGACGCATGCACAAGTCTTCGCATGAAGGGGGCCACTGGCGCGGGACCCTCTCGTGCAAGGCGCCTCCACGGCGAGCACCCCAAGCCCAGTGAGGGCGGTGCTTGGACAACCATGGGCCATCCGAACAGGAGAAAAGCCCATGGCCCAAACGACGAGTGCAGCCCAGAACATGGGCGAGAAGCTAGTCCGACTTAGCCCAGGTAATTATACCTGCCGCGGTCTGAAGGCAGGACCCCGGGAGGCCCCTGAGGCTTGGCTGCGGTATAGGCGCGACCGAACAGGTCACGACCGTGCCCAAACGGGAGTAAGATAGATCTAGTGGCTTGGTGGCTAAGAACAAGGGGATCGCTGCGCGGGGGAATGACGCGTCACCGCGCGGGTCAGCTGCGCGGTGATGACGTCACCCGTATGGCCAGGTTGTACGGAAAGGACACGTGCTATCATATTATAGGGTGACATATTGGCAGAGTATGTCATTCTAGAGAGAGAAAAAGGGAAACCACTGATTGAGAGGAGAACATTCTCTCTGCAAGTCAGTCCCCATCTCCTAGGTCACCAAGGGCGTCACGGATTAGACTGAAAGCAATCCACTGCCTTAGTCCTTTCTGTGCATACCTGCTCTTATTCTTCACCCTTCCTCTAGACCACCTTATTCTCTTTCCTACTGTGTCTTTACTGTTGATTATTCATACCTCTCCAGCTTGTCATATTTGGCCATAGCAAGAACCATCCCCTACAGATTCCTTGATCGAAGTTGTAGAGGGTTTCAAGATCTTAGATTTTGGTAAAGGAATCGCCCAAAACGGTAGAGGAACGATCCCAATATTGCAGCCCGAAGTTGTTGTTCGAGTATTTTTGAACAGCACAGTCACTCTGTGCAAATCTCAATTTTTCTCATAGTTAGAGCGAGTTTTGGGCTTACACTTCTTCGTCAACATTGTAGAACACTTCGAGCACTTCGTTTTAGACACTAGAACTGTCCAAAACGGTTGAGTGTCCGATTTGTAATTTCGACTACGAATTTTTGCAAAGCCGAGCTTATTCGTCGGACAAAAGGTAGATATACCTTACCCATCTACCCTAAGTATAAATTAGTGTATTATATAAGGTAGAAATGGAAATGAGGCTTGGAATTGAGCCCAATCGAAACTAGAAGCTCCTGATTTTCCAGATGAACCTATTTATCTTCCCTTGACCCTCTTGGGTAACGAGCAAAGCTTCCTTGATGCTCCTGCACACGTAGCACCCGACATTAGTGCCAAACCTGGCCGGAATGTGGTCAGGGAAGGCACTCCGACGGTCTAGTGAGAGATCGGAGATAGGGGAGCACCAGAGAGAGTATTCGTTGAGAGAGAAAGTGTTGTGTACCTCTTTAGGGCTCTTTCTCTTCGTTTATATAGGCTCCCCAAGTACAGGGGCAAATCAGTCATTTTGGCTCGGATGACGTCACCAAGCATCATGAACCAGATCTGTAATCATCGCATGCACGCGTCCTTCAATGAGATTTGGGCACGTAGCGTAACCGCTTCGGGTACCGTCATGCTGACGTAGGGATACATGACGTCTCTGGCATCTCGGATCATCCTTCTAGGACATCTCGGATATAATCCGTCTCGGATGACCCGTCCGGTTCTTGGTTCACTCCAGCCGAGACACCGGTTTGTCTCGGATGGGCCCGTCTCGGATGGCCCATGATGTATATCTCCATTGCTAGGCTCAGGTACCGCACCTGGGCCTTGGACCTTCTTGGCTTGTGACCCGAGACCCTTTTGAATGGTTATTTTTTGGCCCACTACAATAGCCCCTCAACTTCTTCCGAGACATTTCGTTCCGAGAAAAGAGTTGACTGTCCTCATTCGGGCCGGTTCATTCAGCTGAGCTTCAAAAGCTTTTACCGAGATGTCCAAGGCTCATCCGTAGCGATATTGTAAACCGAGCCCCAACCTTCTCGATTGCTCCACGGACCGCCCTGGATTTAAACACGTGTCCACTGTCAATTGGGCGAGACACGTTCACACGGAGACGTGCCCATGTGAAGCATCAGAAACCATCTCGGCCTATCACATCGGTGACAGGTGTCACACTTTCACCGGCGTGTCAGACGCCTCTTCGTTTCCCTCGCAGCCGTTTAAACGCGTCCCCGTCTTATAAATAAGGCCTCTGTGGAGAGAAACACTTCTCTCTCTCTCTCTCTCTCTCTCTCTCTCTCTCTCTCTCTCTCTCTCTCTCTCTCTCTCTTCTTACGCCAGAACCTTCATCGCTCCGCTTCCTCAACTGCCGGTGAGATCCTCCAACGTCAAACACCACAACCACCGCTGGCCTTCATCTTCTCCGGCGAAAATCACTACGAAACGTCATCTGCTCCGCCGGAGGTCATCTTTTCCGGCATGTTACAGGTAAAATCCTTGCCCATTATTGTTGATTTCCTATTTTTCCACTTGATTTGATGCATCCTTTACGAGTATTATCGAGATTTTCCTTCAAATCTTTAGAAAAAACATCCGTAAGTCGAGATTAATGGTAAAAAATGATGTTAGTGAGCAAACAGGAGTGATGAACAGTGAAGCCACTGTTCATTATTCAACGTGTTCTAGGAGGGGTTACGATCCCAAAACCTTTCAGTTGCATCTTAGATCCTTCGTGATTTAGGCTATCCCCTAAATATTTTTTATCATCCAAGACGTTGAATCCGGACCTCGGCCGAGACAAAGCTCGAACCGTTAATAGCCCCTTCACCGCCGAGGTTATCCGAGACAAATAGGATTATGGCTCGAACACTATCCGAGCCTCTTAAGCCACTTAGTGACCCGAACCAATTTCCTAGATCACTTATAAGTTGTGGCTAACTGCATTTCACCCATGCACTTTTGTTAGGTTCAGCAGCCCTGGATCCTATCGAGATCTCTTCCGGGAGCTCCGAGCATTTTAACTCGGCTCAAATTGTGGCCCATAGTGACAGCTACCTGCGGTACCGATTTTGGAGAGCTAGGCGTGCTCTAGACATAGACATGGCTTTTGTAGAGATGGATTTTGATCCCCTCGCTCTGGGCCCTTTTGCTAACGAAGCCCCTAGTAGAGACGGGAACTCGGGTGATAGATCCGTAAACCAAAACTCCGTAGTTACTGGAAATGGGGCCGTCCTGGTTGATAATAGGGACGAAAACGGTGCCGCCGAGCAGGGAGCCGAAGCTCAAAATCCAGAATCTGATAGTGACATAGATGTCAATGTTCCCGAGGAAAAACCGAACCCCTACCTACGCTACTTCAGTGGGAGGAAAACGGATTATAATAGGTTCCGTAGGAAATACAGGATCCCGGAGGGCGTTGAGGTTTCCCTTGTTCACCAGGAGAACATCTTCTTTGCTTCGGAACACATCACTGTACCCCTGTTGGCTATTACGGAGGGAGGGTTACGGTTCCCTATTAACCAACTAATGAGACAGTTCCTTTTTTAGTACTAGATCAACCCTCGGTTCCTTGCCCTGAACTCCTTCCATATTATTAATGGTATACATGCGTTGAGGGAGAAGTTCCAACTGATCTTCAACATTTTTTATTTAATCGGGGTGTACAATGTCTCCCGTAACAAACCATTTGGTAGGAGATTTATGTCACTCCGTAGAACCCCTAAAAACCCTCGGGAGTACCTCATTACTGACCTTCCCGACTCGGACCGCTGGGCCAACGACTTCGTGGAAGTGCGCAGACCTTTCTCTTCCACCCATTTTCCTCTATTTGCAGTTAGCCTTCTTTTGAGTCCAGCCACGACCGTCTTGTTAGACGCCTCGGCTTTGCCGTTACCTTGAGGATAAACAGAAGTATAGTTGAAAAAATGAACTCCGAGTTTGTCACATACTTCTTTCATTAGTTTCCTCGTGAACTGCTTCTCGTTGTCCGAGACAATAGCATACAAGACTCCGTACCGAGAGATAATGTTCTACCAAAGAAAGCTCTTCACATTCGCCTCGGTAATGAAGACAAGAGGCTCGGCTTCCACCCACTTGGAGAAATAGTCTGTAGCAGTGATCAGGTAGCGAAATCCCCCAGGAGCAAGTGGAAGCTCTCCTACGATGTCCAAGCCCCACTGAGCAAAGGGCCTCGGACTGGTAATAGGTTGAAGGTCTTCGGCTAGCTGGTGAATCATTGGCTTGAACAGCTGGCACCTGTAGCACTTCCGAACAAACTCTTCAGCGTCTTCCTTCATCTTCGGCCACCGATACCCCTGGGTGATGGCTCGGTGGGCAATAGACCTTCCCTCAGAGTGGCAGCCTTCGCTACCTGCGTGGAGTTCTTGGAGTATTGAGTGGACTTGATTCTGATGTACCACCATGAGGTACGGACCTGTCTGAGAGCGGCGATATAGTGAACCAGTCGGAGAGAGCCAGTAGTTTGCATCCTTGCATCTGATCCGGTGGGCTTCCCTTCTGTCTTCGGGTAACTTGTCATCTCGGAGGTAAAACACCAATTCATCCATCCAGCTGGGTCCGAGCCCGATGTTCAACATTTGCATCTGAGGTGGATCGAAGCTCGGAGCTGATATTGTCCCAACGGAAATAGTACGTTGCTCGGAAGCCTTGCATGCTGAAGCCAGTCCTGCGAGTGCGTCAGCGTGGGCGTTGTGCCCTCGGCCCGCCTGATGTACTTCAATTTCTTCAAACTTCTCGGTTAAACTCCTTGCTAGGCTCAAATACTTGGCCATACTTTCATCTTTTGCTTCGTATTCTCCATTGAGCTGGTTCACAACGAGTTGAGAGTCGCTGTAAACCATTAGGGTCTTTACATCCATTGCTTGGGCTAGCCGAAGGCCAGCGATAAGGGCCTCATACTCGGTCTCGTTATTGGAGGTCGGGAACTCTATTGTAACTGCATTCTCATGAATGATTCCCTCAGGAGAGATCAAAACCACTCCAGCGCCAGCTCCTCGGTGGTTTGAAGCTCCATCTACATGTAACTTCCAAGCGTTGCCGTGAAACATATGCCAAGTTAAGAACGGAACAGTTGCTTGGTCTTCTTCTTGAGGCTGGCTCGGATCTCCTTCCGAGTCATTTGACGGTGGTAGTTTTTCAATTTGAGTTGGCTCAGATTTCCTTCCGAGCCAGCTGGGGTGCTGGTTCCTCAATATGAACTTGTGCTTCAATTGTAGGTGGGGGGATTGAGTCTTCATCCGAGACCTGATCTGTGATTTCTTCAACTGCCACAAAACCATCAGGGTCTTCAATATGTGTTTCGAGTGGGATTGAGTTGGGTTTGTCTTCCTTAGGTTTTTCTGCACCTGGGGTCAGCTTGGCAATGAAGTCAGCCAACACCTGTGCCTTGGTAATTGTTCTCTAGCGATATTGGATCTCACAAGACCACTTTGAGACTCGGGTTGAGAGATCAGCCCTTCGGAATAGAGCTTTCAGAGGATACTCGGTGAGTACTATGATTGTGTGCGCTTGAAAGTAAGGGAGTAGCTTCCGAGAGGATTTTCTCTATCCATTGATATCCTGAGCAATATCTCAAGGATTTCATATCCCACCCATATCCCAAGGATTTCATATCTCATCCATTTATCTCCGGTCAAACAAACGAGGCCAGTGTGAATGTGGGATTCTTGATTTGACCCTTTTTAAATTTAGACAAGGCGCCTATAATAAACTATTATGGGATGAAAACAATAAAATCTACAATATGTGGTAAATTCATTCTTGAATTTCAACTATTCAAATGGTAGAGTAACAATTACGTATGGTGATTCGAGTTTTATTTTATGATATTTTCTTTTAGTGAAAAAATGCATATCCCAGTGTACTTTTTGTAATTTTTAATCCACTTTCACACATTTTGATACACTTTTCACACATTTCAATATACATTCTAAACCTTAATAGTAGCTCAATGGGCTGATTTAAGCATTTTCCTTTTTGCAATCCGTAGTTTTGTTATGGCAACAATAAATAAACATTCCATAGGCCCAAATGTTGGAATTACATGATACATTTCTACTCTTACCACACTTGATTATTAAATGGCACATAGTGTCAGGCACGTGCTTTGCACATGCTCGTACCAAACTCATATTATAGTATCTTTAATCTCATTATATACCAATATCGTTCTTGACATGTTTGAGGAATGGATTTGAGAAGGACATGTAGGTTTGTTTACCATTGGTCTGTACCCCTAAATTTTTATATAGTGGGCGGGGAAACAAGAAACAACGTTACATCTTTTGGAATGACGATTAACTGGATACTTAATACATTTGTTGATTTTGGTAAGATGCATTTATTTGGCTAGCCCATCATTTATTGGCCGTTGTGAGTGAAAGTTGGATGCTTGATTCGGCTCTTTTTAAATTTAAACAAGACATGCCATTATTTTGAACTATTATGGAATGAAAACAATAAAATCAACAATATATGATAAACTAGTTCCTGGATTTCAACTATTCAAATGCTAGATTGACAATTACGCATGGCGATTCGAGTTCTGTTTTATGTTATTTTCTTTTCTTGAAAAAATGCATGTCCTAGTGTATTTTTTATACTTTTTAATCCACTTTCACACATTTTGATACACTTTTCACGAATTTCAATACGCTTTTTAAACCTTTCTAATAGCCTAATGGGCTGATTTTAGCATTTTCCTTGTTCTAATTCGTAGTTTTATTAAGGCAACGATAAATACACACTCTAAAGGCCCAATGAAGGAATTAAATGACACATTTCTACTCTTACCACATTTGATAATTAAATGGCACATAGTGTCAGGCACAAGTTTTGCACGTGCTCATACCAAATTCATATTACAATATCTTTAATATCCTTATATACCAATATTGCTCTTGGCATGTTTGAGGGATGGATTTGAGGAGGACATGTAGAATTGTTTAATATTGGTTTGTGCCGCTACGGTCTTTATATAGTGGGTTGGGAAACAAAATATAACGTTACGTTTCTTAGGATGACGATTACCTGGATACTTAATTAATTTGTTGATTTTGGTAAGATGCATTTATTTGGATAGCCAATTATTTATTAACCATTGTCTGTGAATGTGGGATGCTTGATTCGGCTCTTTTAAATTTATACAAGGCATGCCTATATTTTGAACTATAATGGGCTAAAAACAATAAAATCTATGATGTGTGGTAAATTCGTTCCTAGATTTCAACTATTCAAATGCTAGAGTGAGATCTTTATTTTGTTGTTACAGTACATATATGTTAGATTTCAATTTGTACGTTTATTTGAAATTGTATCCCTTATATCCTGGTTTTGTCTAATGAAATTTCTCTCTTGGCAAAAAAAAAATAAAATAAAAAATGCAAGAGTGACAATTACGTATGGTGAATCGAGTTTTATTTTATGTTATTTTCTTTTCATGAAAACATACACATCCCATTGTTCTTTTATAATTTTTAATCCACTTTTCACACATTTCAATACGCTTTTAAAACCTTGATGATAGCCCAATGGGCTGATTTTAGCATTTTCCTTTTTGAATTAGTAGTTTTATTATGGCAACAATAAATATACACTCATAAGGCCCAAATGATGGAATTAAATGACATATTTCTACTCTTACCACACTAGATTATTAAAAGGTACATAGTGTTGGGCACGTCATTTGCACGTGCTCGTATCAAACTCATACTATAGTATCTATAATGTCATTATATACCAATATTGTTCTTGGCATGTTTGAGGGATGAATTTGAGGAGGACAGGTAGGTTTGTTTAGCATTGGTTTGTGCCTCTGCGGTCTTTATATAGTGGGTGGGGGAACAAGATACAACGTTACATTTCTTGGGATGACGATTAGCTGGATACTTAATGCATTTGTTGATTTTGGTAAGATGCATTTATTTGGATAACCCATCATTTATTAGCCGTTGCCTGTGAATGTGGATGCTTGATTTGGCTCTTTTTAAATTTAAACAAGGCATGCCTTTATTTTGAACTATTATTGGATGAAAACAATAAAATCTACAATACGTGGTAAATTCGTTCCTAAATTTCAACAATTCAAATGCTAGATTGAGATCATTTTTTTGTTGTTACAGTTCATATTTGTTAGATTTCAATTTGTACATTTATTTGAAACTGTTTCTCTTGTATCCTTGATATCTAATGAAATTTCACTCTTTCGGCAAAAAAAAAAATAAAAAAAATCCTAGAGTGACAATTACGTATGGTGATTCGAGTTTTATTTTATGTTATTTTCTTTTTGTGAAAAAATGCATATCCCAATGTACTTTTTATACTTTTTAATCTAATTTCACACATTTTGATTGCCATGTTCGTTTCCCAGTTTAGTTTTAGTTTTAGTTTTGATGACATTATCATTTCCCTCATTTCTCTCTCTATCTCTCTCCACTCATTACACCTTATGACATCATTAAAACTAAACTAAACTATCTAACCAAACACAACCGATACATTTTTCACACATATCAATACGCTTTTTAAACCTTAATGACAACCCAATGGACTGATTTTAGCATTTTCCTTTTTGCAATTCGTAGGTTTATTATGGCAACAAAAAATACACACTCCAAAGGCCTAAATGATGGAATTAAATGACACATTTCAAGTCTATTATTAATTGGCACAGTGTTAGGCACGTGTTTTGTACGTACTCGGACCAAACTCATATTATAGTATCTTTAATCACTTTATATACCAGTATCGTTCTCGGCATGTTTGAGGGATGGATTTAAGGAGGACAGCTAGGTTTGTCAGTATTGGTTTGTGCCCCTACAACCTTTATATAGTGGATGGGGAAACAAGATACAACGCTATATTTCTTGGGAAGACAATTAGCTAGATACTTAATGCATTTGTTGATTTTGGTAAGATGCATTTATTTGGATAGCCCATCATTTATTAGCCGTTGTTTGTGAATGTTGATGCTTCATTCGTTTCTTTTTAAATTTAAACAAGGCATGCCTATATTTTGATCTATTATGGGATGAAAACAATAAAATCAAATATATGTGATAAATTCGCTCCTGGATTTCAATTTTTCAAAAGCATGACTGACAATCACGTATGATTTTTCACATAATGTCGAGCACATGCTTTGCACATACTCGTACCAAATTCATATTATAGTATCCTTATATGCCAATATCATTAAGGGATGGATTTAAGGAGGACACGTAGGTTTGTTAGTATTGGTTTGTGCCCCTATGGCCATTATATAGTGGGTGGGGAAACAAGATACAACGTTATATTTTTCTTGGGATGACGATTAGCTAGATACTTTATGCATTTGTTGATTTCTGTAAGATGCATTTATTTGGATAACTCAACATTTATTAGCCGTTGTTTGTGAATGTTATTGCTTGCTTCGTCTCTTTTTAAATTTAAACAAGGCATGCCTATATTTTGAATTATTATGGGATGAAAACAATAATATCAATTATATGTGGTAAATTCATCCCTTGATTTCAAATTTTCAAAAGCATGACTGAAAATTACGTATGATTTTTCATAAAATGTCGGGCATGTGCTTTGCACGTGCTCTTACCAAACTCATATTATAGTATCTTTAATCTCATTATATACCACTATCGTTCTTGGCATGTTTGAGGGATAGATTTGAGAAGGGCAAGTAGGTTTGTTTAGTATTGGTTTCTGCCCCTGCGATCTTTATTTTTAAACCTTAATGCAGCCCAATGGACTGATTTTAGAATTTACTTTTTGCAATTCGTAGTTTTATTATGGCAACAGTAAGTACACACTCTAAAGGCCCAAATGATGGAATTATATGACACATTTTACTCTTATCACATTTTATTGTTAAATGGCATATAGTGTCAGGCACGTGCTTTGCACACGCTCGTACCAAACTCATATTATAGAATCTTTAATCTCATTATATACTAATATCATTCTTGGCATGTTTGAGCGATGGATTTGAGGAAGACAGGTAAGTTTGTTTAGTATTGGTTTGTGTCTCTACGGTCTTTATATAGTGGGTGAGGAAACAAAATACAATGTCACATTTCTTGGGATGACGATAAATTGGATGCTTATTGCAATTGTTGATTTTTGTAAGATGCATTTATTTGGATAGCCAATCATTTATTAGCCGTTGTTTGTGAATGTGGGATACCTGATTTGGCTCTTTGTAAATTTAAACAAGGCATGCCTTTATTTTGAAATATTATAGGATGAAAACAATAAAATCTATAATATTTGATAAATTCGATCCTAGATTTTCACTATTGAAATGCTAGAGTGAGGTCTTTAATTTGTCGTTATAGTTCATATTTGTTAGATTTCAATATGTACATTTATCAGAAATTGTATACTGGTTTTATAGAATGAAATTTCTCTTTTGGCCAAAAAATAAAAATAAAAAAGTGCTAAAATGATAATTACGTATGGTGATTTGAGTTTTATTTTATGTTATTTTATTTTCGTGAAAAAATGCATATTCTAGTGTAATTTTTATACTTTTTAATCTAATTTCACACATTTTGATACAGTTTTCATGCATTTCAATATGATTTACTCTATGCTTTTTAAAACTTAATGACAGCCCAATGGGCTGATTTTAGCATTTTCCTTTTTGCAATTCGTAGTTTTATTATGGCAACAGTTAATATACACTCCAAAGGCCCAAATGATGAAAGTAAATGACACATTTCTACTCATACCGCACTTGATTGTTAAATGGCACATAATGTCAGGCACGTGCTTTGCACGTGCCCATACAAAACTCATATTATAACATCTTTAATATCATTATATACCAATATCGTTCCTGGCATGTTTGAGGGATGGATTTGGGGAGGACAGGTACGTGGGTTTGTTTAGTATTGGTTTGTGTGCCTACGGTCTTTATATAGTGGGTGGGGAAACAAAATACATCGTTACATTTCTTGGGATGGCGATTAGCTGGATACTTACTGCATTTGTTAATTATGGTAAGATGCATTTATTTTGATAGCCCATCATCTGTTAGCCTTTTTCTGTGATTGTGGGATGCTTGATTTGGCTATTTTTAAATTTAAACTAGGCATCCCTATATTTTGAACTATTATAGGATGAAAACAATAAAATCAATAAGATGTGGTAAATTCGATCTTGGATTTCAACTATTCAAGTTCGAGATTGAGGTCTTTTATTTGTTGTTACGATTCATATTTGTTAGATTTCGATTTGTTCATTTATTTGAAACTCTATCTCTTGTATCATGGTATTATCTAATGAAATTTCTATCTTTTGGCAAAAAAAAAATGCTAGAGTGACAATTACGTATGGTGACTCGAGTTTTAGTTTATGTTATTTTATTTACGTGAAAAATGCATATTCCAGTGTACTTTTATACTTTTTAATCCACTTTCACACACTTTGATACACTTTTCACGTTTTCAACGCTTTTTAAACCACGATGACAACCCCGAATGGGCTGATTTTAGCATTTTCCTTTTTGCAATTCGTAGTTTTATTATGACAACAATAAATACATACTCTAAAGGCACAAATGATGGAATTAAATGACACATTTTTACTCTCACCACACTTGATTATTCAATGGCACATATTGTCGGGCACGTGCTTTGCACGTGCTCGTACCAAACTCATATTATAGTATTTTTAATCTCATTATACTATCTTTCTTGGCATGTTTGAGGGATGCATTTGAGGAGTACAAGTAGGTTTGCTTAGTATTGGTTTGTGCCCCTACGATCTTTATATATTGGGTGGGGGAAACACGATACAACGTTACATTTCTTGGGATGACGATTAGCTGGATACTTAATGCATTTGTTGATTTTGGTATGATGCATTTATTTTGATAGTCCATCATTTATTAGCCGTTGTGTGTGAGTGCGGGATGGTTGATTTGGCTCTTTTTGAATTTAAACAAGGCATGCCTATATTTTGAAATGTTATGGGATGAAAACAATAAAATCTACAATATGTGGTAAATTCGTTTTTGGATTTCAACCATTCAAATGCTAGAGTGAGGTCTTTGTTTTGTTGTTACAGTTCATAGTTGTTAGATTTTGATCTGTACATTTATTTGAAACTATATCATTTTATCCTAGTTTTATGAAACGAAATTTTTCTCTTTTGGAAAAAAAAAATGCTAGAGTGACGATTACGTATGGTGATTCGAGTTTTATTTTATGTTATTTTCTTTTCGTAAAAAAATGCACATCCCAGTGTACCTTTTATATTTTTAATCCACTTTTACAAATTTTGATACACTTTTCACGCATTTCAATACAATTTTTAAACTTTAACGACAACCCAATGGGTGGATTTTAGCATTTTTCCTTTTTGCAATTCGTAGTTTGATTATGGCAATAGTAGATTCACACTTCAAAGGCCCAAATAATGGAATTAAATGACACATTTGAACTCTTACCACACTTGATTATAAATGGCACATAGTGTCAGGCACGTGTTTTGCACATACTCGTACCAAACTCATGTTATAGTATTCTTAATCTCCTTATATACCAATATTGTTCTTGGCATGTTTGAGGGTTGGATTTGAGGAGGACATGTAGGTTTGTTTACTATTGGTTTGTGCCCCTTCGGTCTTTGTATAATGAGTGGGGAAACAAGATACAACATTACATTTCTTGGGATGACGATTAGCGGGATATTTAATGAATTGGTTGATTTTGGTAAAATGTATTTATTTGAATAGCCCGTCATTTATTAGCCATTGCGTGTGAATGTGGGATGTTTGATTTGGCTCTTTTTAAATTTAAACAAGGCATGCCTATATTTTGAACTATTGTGGGTGAAAACAATAAAATCTACCAAATTCATCCCTGGATTTCAACTATTTAAATGCTAGAGTGACAATTATGTATGCTTATTTGAGTTTTATTTTATGTTATTTTCTTTTCGTGAAAAAATGCATATATGAATGTACTTTTTATACTTTTTAATCCAATTTCACACATTTTAATTCACTTTTCACGTATTTCAATACGTTTTTTAAACCTTAATGATATCCCAATGGGCTGATTTTAGCATTTTCCTTTCTGCAATTCGTAGTTTTGTTATGGCAACAGTAAATACACACTCCAAAGATCCAAATGATGGAATTAAATGACACATTTCTACTTTTACCACACTTTATTAAATTGTACATAGTGTCGGGCACGTGCTCGTACCAAACTCATATTATAACATATTTAATCTCCTTCTATGCCAATATCGGTCACTGCCATTATCAATTTATGTTAACCATCAAATTAAACTTTGTGGATGATAAAAAAAAATAATAATAATTGTGGGAGTCATAAAGGGTTAATTTCAATAACATCGCCTGAGGTTTTTGAGAAATACACTGACCTCTCATGTAGTTTCCAAAATTACACTGTCCTCCCTTACTTTTCAAACTAATTCCCGAATTCACCACTCCAATTAGTTTTGTTTGTTACGGTGATGGAAAAAACTGATGTCATCATCAGTTTTGTTAGCTCGGTGCAGATCTGAGTAAGAGTTCATTTGTTATCAACATCTCTGGTCCTTAACTCATATTTCTAACCCTAACCACCGTCCTCCGCCACGCAGAAAGGTCTCTTCCTGTCTCTCCCTCTTCCCCTTTTTCTCTCTCTCTAGCAACTCTTCACACGCTCCCTCTCTCGATCTCTTGATCTCGATCTTGACATCGTTAGTCCTCTTTTTCTCAATTTGTTCGTCTCTCTCTCTCTCTCTCTCTCTCTCTCTCTCTCTCTCTCTCTCTCTCTCTCTCTCTCTCCACCCCACCACTACAAACTACAACCGGCGACCTTGGCAGCTTCTGGATATGTATTCTCTATCCTCATCGGCAACGACGAAATTCTTCAAGCGACGTACACCACCACAAAATAGCCATTGGAAATCTCGTAAGGATTTGGTTCTCCCTCAGTTTGGAAAAAGATATGAGTAAAATCTGATTTGGTATGAGTTTGATTCAAAAACTAGAGGTGAATTTTGGGTATTTTTACCCAAATTTCAAATTTTGTTTTGGTTCCGAGTAAGGGTGCAGTTGCTCTTATGCCTCTCCCCCCTTTTCTTTATGTAGTATTCGGCTACGAGGGTGATCATAGATCAGCAATTCTCTGTTGCCTTTTTTATTTTAGCAGTAAAGTCATCTGGACTATGGGAGTGAAACATAATGAAACAAACTCAAATATTATTTGAAACGACATTACTTCAAACAGTGCAATTCAATGCAAGAAGACACACAAGGTTTATGAGAAAAAACACAACCAAAAATCAAATCACCCATTCTAGTTCAAAAACTGAAGAAATGCTTAGACAGAAGAAAGAGTTTTGGAAACTAATGTTCCTTCCCCAGCAAAGTAAGGAGGAAGGCCTTGTAATCTCCAGAAGTCTCCTTGGCAACTGCATGATCAAGAGTCGCGCTGTTTTTCTTGTAGTAAAGCTCCTCGATGTCCTTCAAGTCCTTTTCAGCTCTCGTAACAATCACCCGCGTAACCACATCCTTGTCTATCGGGTGGTTATTCAGGGCATTTTTCAGTTCCTAAGCCAAGTAATTTAAGGAGGGAGCCTCGTTAGTTAAGGTTATACTGCCGAAAATTGCAAGGGAAAAATTGTTGCCGATAGTATCAATCGTAGAGTATTTAATGTTTTCGTAGGGACATGCCATTCTAAGGTCCAATATTTCGATACAAACTTACCTTCTGATAGTAACCTTTCGGGTGATAGATGCATCGTACGGCTGTGTGCACTGCAGCTATGTAGTGATCGGCTGGGTTATGCTCCAAATGCTGGAAAAAAGAAAAAAAAAAAAAACAAAACAAAATTAAGTGACCCAAAAAAAAAAAAAAGAAGAAGAAGAAGAAAAAGGGCACCAGTCTTGATTGCTAGATCGGCTGGGTTCCAAAAGGGCTTTATCGCCCACATGGCTGTAAAAGGCCTTATAAAAGATAAAGTCATGATCTATTATATATATCATTTAACTTTTTGCATTCACCAATTGATGTGGATTCCGTGACCACCCATCTAGAAGTCTACGGGGACTCTCTACCAGAGCCCGGCCTAGCTATGGGTTGTTACGTTCTTGGACTATGTTTGAATCATGGATTTTCAAAGACTAGAGAGGAAAGGAGAAAGGCAAAGTAAACTACTATAAGAAGATAGCAAAGTGCAGAAGGTAAACTTAATAATCTGATTTCCCATCATTTTGCTTTCTCTTGGAAATCCCTTAACAAATCATGGTCTGAAACAGTATCTCAATTTCTACCTTCTTGATGGAAGCTCCATATTCGTCTTTGTAGCGGTTGAAAGTAGCGACGAGCTGAGCCTTGCTCCTTGTACCAATAATTCTGGTTATGTCTTCATGATTCGCCCTGTCCTTAACAGCATTGTGAAGAACTTCAGCCTCTGATTTTGCTAATATCGGGTCGATCTCGGGGCCATCATACCGATACACTCCCACCAAGGCAACCAGAAACTGCAGCCAAAAACCACTTTAGAAAATAATTAACCAGTCCTACAATCAGTATGTTCATCTACTGAAAAATATACGATACGATTCATTATGTTCATTTTTTTTGTCGGGAAACAGTTGTTGAAGAAGTACATGCCTTGCCGATATCACCAGAGAAGTGAGAGGCCAGGTCCTCTTCCAGGCTATGGTGGTAACGAGCCTGGTAGGCTCGTTTCACTGCTAGTAGTTCCTCAGGAGAGTAGATGCACGAAAGTTCAACGATCACTCGGTACTCAGGGGTTTTCTCCTTCAAGACCACATTAGCTAATACAGCATCTCGATCTAATGGATCCAAAATCCATCGGAACATTGCTTTCTGTTATATATCCACATAAGAGAACAGAAGTTTCAGTTTACCGAAATGATTTACAGCAGAATATAAATTCAGCAAAAGACTGCATGCTGCAGCAAAAGAAGAACAAATGAACTAATACTCCAAGCATCGATTTGGTTGGTCTGCGAACAAACACATTTAGTTCCGTCTCTGTTTTTTGGGAAATTGTTGTATGCCAAGCTGCCACGTGGTGCTCACCGGCTCATCTGGGCCGTCCATCCGTGTTGGACCGCCCAGATCTGTTAGGGTTATCTGGTGGCATTTTTGTAATTTTGAAGGATAAATTTACCCCAACAGATATGGACCAAAAAACTTCTCTTGTTTGTCTTTCCACAATCGAACTAGTCAACTAGGTCAGAGTGTGATAAAGATAGGCCATCTTTAGCTATTATTTTCATCATGTTAAGGATACCGATCGATAATGCTGGATGTTCTTGACTGTCAAGGGCGACGTACAAGTTGTTCATATTATAAGCCATGTTCTAAGAAAGCTTTTGTTCACTTCCCAAATCAATTGATCGATCCATCATAAGTACCAAGCACTTTATTACTGGTTCACAGATTGAAAGAAGTGATAACAAGGATAACCATAACCTCAAAGTCCCCATGGAGCTCCGATTCAAAGCGCTTGATCAAATCTTCTTGATAAATCTCCTCATAGGTTTGCCTGATTTGCTTCCTCTGAACTGCATTTCTATGACCGAGAATTTTTATAATTGTCTTCTCATCAGTCCCAAATCCTGGAAAAAATTCACACCACTGTTAGTTTCCCTTCAAAATTTTCAAGCGCGTAATCATAAAAACTTTCTCCTTTCCCCACAAGCGAAAGGCCAGGACACAGACATGAATCATGATCCAAAATGATCAATTAGCAAACCAATTTTTCTACATCTGTTCGTTTATTGGGACTGGATTAAGGATGATCTCCAATCATATATATTTGTTCAATGTGACTACATGCTTTACTTTTAGTAACAAATCAAGGCTTTTTTCAGTTCTACTCTGTGGATCAAACCGTGTTATTCAACTCCCAGGGCCCATCACGGGTCCCATTTTGTGAGTCCAATTCATCAGTTCACTTCATAGACTCGGCATATATATAGAGATTATCGATGAAAAAAATCAGATAGAAACAACGAGATGCTATAGACCAGCTTGAGTGCACCTCAGACTTATACTTTTGGAGTGAAAAACCTTATAGTTCATGATTCTCTTAGATATTTTAACGTACTCTCAAGGCATTTTATCACCTTTTGGTAGTGCGATAGCAACAGTTACTAGTTACTGATTCTTACGATGAGGTTCACTATTTTTAAGTAGAAAAAATGTGAAATTCAAAGAATCTAAAGATTTACCATGAACAGCCTTTCTGATAGCCTCAGCATCTGAACCAGGAGAGGGGTTAGGAAGAGTAGTGAGGGAGGCCATAGTTTAGAGCTTTTTGAAGGCAAAATTTGTTGTGGAGGACTGTTGCATTGCTCTTCCCTATTTATAACACAAAAATCCATTCAACCACTTGGTAACAACTCTTGTTCTCATCCAACTATTTTAAACCTTTAAGTTGAGAAAGAGGACACACGTCAGTATTTTTTATGCCAGTTTTCACACACTATTATATATTTAAATTATGCGGATAAGTTTGGGCATCATATTTGTAAGGGGTATTTGCACTTACACCCCCTGTACTTTGGCCAATTTGCAAAGACACCCATTGTACTATTTTTTTAGGCACTTACACCCCTCCAGTTAGTTTTTCTGTCAACTTGGACGGAAAAGAGAAAGGCGGGAAATTTCCCTCCAAAATTACTAATTTAATACCACAAATGCCCCTGGTAGCCATTACAAAAAACAGAGTACTCTTCCTTCTCTCTCTTCCACCCCCTAATCCTCCTACCCTCAAAGCATTTTGCTCGTAACACGTAATGAAGCTATTCCAAGACACTATGTTCTGCTCATTCATCCCGTCGAACACATTTCAAGCACTAGCCACACTCCCGCATTTGGCATACATATCGATAAGAGCACACCCCATATAAACTTCCAATGAGTACCGAGATTTCATCACAGAAGCGTGAATTTGGGTACCGATTTTTTGATCAGCTAACCCTGCACAAGCATTGAGCGCACTTATTTGGGAGTATTCATTAAGCACAAAGTTCTCTTTATGCATTTGAACAAAATTCTCTATTGATTCTTCAAAACGATTATGCTGAGCAAAACCCGACACTATGGAGTTCCACGAACACTGGTCAGGTTCAAGCATCGACCCAAATAGCCTTGCTGCTTCATCAAGAAAACCCAACTTTAATAACAAGGTGATAAATGAGTTCCAATTGAAGGTATTTCACTCAGGCATTTTATCGAACACCTTGTGCGCATCTTCCGAACAATCACATTTCCCATATACGTCTATCAACCTATTCTAGATGTATATTTCTGAGGAGAATTGGGTCTTGATGATGCAAGCGTGGACTCGGCGAGTGTCCAACACCGATTCCATTAGCTTCGAGAAGGGTGAGGAGTTGAGGAATTGGGTCTTGATGGGCTTCATCGTTTGGTCTTGAACTCTCTGGTTTGGATCATCAAGTACCCGTATGCCATTACTCTGTAGTGAGAGAAGACCCAGAAGTGGAGGAGAGAGAACATTATCAACAACAACTCTAGAGGGATGGGGTTTATTATTGCCATTGGTGGACCACATGGCTGGGGTTTTTTGTCACAAAAAGTTTATACAAAATCTGACCTCTTTCTCAAAAGAACCCTTTTTATTTTCTAGCTTTTGTTGCATCGAAGAAGTTTGATGAGGGTTTTTTTTCGGGGGGTTCGGTTTTGCAATGGAGTTTCTGTGAATTGGCATTTATTTATTTTTGGGTAGGATTTGGCTTTGCAACTTCGATAATGCCGGGATTTTTGGCGGTGGGGTAAGTATGGGCGGGTTAGTATGGGCATTTAAGACTTTTCTCTGCTTCTGTTAACGACATCCATGCGTTGCACTTAAGTCTGAAGTTGGAGGGGTGTAAGTACCTAAAAAAATAGTACAAGGGGTGTCTTTGCAAATCGGCCAAAGTACAGGGGGTGTAAGTGCAAATACCCCTATTTGTAATGCACCGTATTTTAATAAATGTCCATATTTCATTTGCTTTATAAAATTGTTCTACTTTTACTACATAAAAATGTGTTCTGGTATTATTGAAAAACATAACATATTTAGGTATTTCTCATAAGCTAGTTCGGTATCAGAATCAACATCGCAGAGCAGAGCTGGACACGTGTCAATGCTAGGAAGGATCCTTGGCGCCTAAGAATGTCATGCCTAAAATCCTAGACTAATCATTAATTACAAGATTATAAGTATGCAAAGTATCACAATATGGGGTGAATCTTGATTAGATATTCCTTGATTTTCCTAAGATTATATAGGATTTACGTAGATTTATTAGATATCAAAAGATTATTAGATTTTATAAGATTATACAAGATATTAGTAGATTCTATAGATATTTCTAGATCTTATAAGACACCTAGTATAAATAGGCTTCGAATTGCCTTCCACGTATATCACACACAACACACCACACCAATGTAAAAGAAAAGAGAGGAAGAAGAAGGAAAGAAAAAGAAAGGGGAGAGGAAATTCAGTCGGTGGATCAATGTCTTCGATTTAAGGTAAACCCGGGTGGTATACGATATGCTCCTCAAATTTTCAGAGTATTTCTTTGTTCTTCTCATTTTGTACTCCCTTTGCTGACGTGACGCTTTTAATTGGATTCCATGTTATGATCACGTTAAAATTGATATTACTCAATGTGATGACTAAATGCTATGGACCTATTTGGTACGTTGAACGAGTGGACCTACCAAGATCTTGATCTAGTAGTCGGGAAAAAGCCAAAATGAGGGTTGGCTCAGAGGTAGCTGGGAATGAGCCAAAAGGAGGCTTGGCTCAAAGGGGGTGAGGTCGTTCACCGTTCATGTACCAAAAAGTGCCTGGTATGTGGTCCAGTTATATGGATAGTTCCTATTGAATTCATTGATCATGTATATCGTTCCCTCTTTCATTGAGCATTTGTATTCCATCATATTGTGTACTTTCCGACTTAATCTATTTTTTAGGATGGCTTTGAAAGCGAGAAGTACGATGGGGTCGGCTATTGTGAGTCACGGGACCGAATTTCTATTTAGAGAATTTGTAAAGAAGTTAATTTGTACTTTTTATTTTAGGGAAAAGACTATATTTTTATGTATAAAAGAAAGGTTTTTGTAACGGTTATGTAGTTCATTTATTTTTTATGGCTCTGAAAACTAGGGTCTTCACATTTTTTTTCACAACTCATATGTCCTGGCCAACTTATGCGCATCTCGAGTAATCTTGAGGTCCAATCTCATCGCTCATTTTCAGAGAGCCCCATTAAAGCCGAGGAGTTGATAGCACTTGAGAGCAGTGGTGGAACCAGGATTTTTGAACTTAGAGGTGCCATCAAAATGATCAATATGCTGCACCGTCCCAAGAAAAATGTTTGATCCGTTAAACTGAGAAATTATAAAGGATATGTTTTTACTTGAACAAATTTACACATTTTTTCAAAAATTAAAAGAATTGGTTGATATTTAGTATGTTACGGGAGAAAAGTAAGAAATTCTTTGAACCAAAATGCATTTATTTTAGTTATCATTTCGTGAACCATACAATATTTTTTCGGAATGGAGGAGTATTAATATTCAAGAAACAAAATAGACCAAAAATACATGTGTTCGAAGATTGACACAAAATAGACCAAAAATACATGTATTAGTGGAAGGTTGGGACCCGGGAGGAACCCGTGCCACCCTTTAATTGTTCCGCTCCTGCTAAAGAGGTTTCGAACCTAAGACTTTACGAGAGCACAAACCTGTAAGTCCCAGTTCCAAGGGTTAGGTTGATTCTATCTCCTGATGATGGTTTTCGGTGTAAAGTAAGGAAAATCTGATCAGGGTCAGGTAAGGTCCGGGGTGATATCACCCCGCCCGTTGCCATCCCCCTATAAGCAGTTCCAACCAAAAGGTTAAATGGTTTAAACCAAAAGGTGTGTCTATTCGGGATAAATGAATAGACATGACTATTGAATTTAAATGGTGTGACTGTTGAGTTTAGATGAATAGGCATAACTATTCATGAACGGCCACAATGATTCGTGAACGGTCAACGGTCACAATGGTTAGTGAATGGTCATAATGGTTCATGAACGATCACAATGGTTTGAATGTAAAGATGTGACCATTCTATGCCTATATAAAGGCTAAGGTTCCACCAATTTCCAAGATAGAAAAATGATTATGATTCTAGTTATTGTTTCTCCTCTAGAATTATCTCCTACATATATTTTTGGCGGGCTCGTAAAATCAAACGGTGTTTTGGTTCTTCTTCGTCTGTGCATGACGCAATTGAACAAACGGTCAATCGGGACTGAGCTTCACTGTATCTTGGAGTCAAATTCGCTAGTAACCCGGTGCACACCAAATTCACTTGAATTGGTGGTGGCGAAGATCATCTTAAGGACAGCGACATTGTAATGTGACTTGAAGCAACTATTTATTCTCTCTAGTTTTATCCACTTCCATTGCTTATACAATTTTTGCACCAACAGAGATCTGGTGTTCCTCAATATGTGGGTATCTTTCATGTAATTTGCCTGAATTCCCATAAAAAAACATGCTAAAAGCTAAGATGATTTCCATTTCTTCTTCCAGTTAGAATCCCATGGCCTCTCCACCTTTCTTCTTGTCGCTCGAGGTGGTTAACGGAACGGCATTTAGTTTTTTGGCAATTGAGTATTTTTCTTTTGATCAATAGAGAGAAAATATTATTAACTGTGTTATCACCAATACATAAGAAAAAGACGCTGGCGATGGGCGAAGACCTAAACGAAGCTAGAGCTGTCACAATCGAGCTTCAGGCCTACAAAGCAAAACACAGTTAGACACACATAAGCTATGCTTTCACCAGTAGAAAGAGGCTCAACAAAAGGGCCAAGGACGCCGATGACAAACACAGGCCAACATAAGGTCTAAATGGAGCACAATGTGTGTAAGGACCCGTAATTTCAAATGATTTTCCGGTAATAATGTTGGAGAAATGTGAGGAAATGAAAATAAAGTAAAGTGGGGTGGGGTCAATGTGAGTTTGGTAATTGCATTTGGGTATTTGGGAGACATATTGGAAACATGAGGGGTGTAAGTGCAAGTGTGAGAGTGTATATACACATGTTAGGGTCAGATTTTTTAAATAAATCACCTCTCTCTCTCTCTCACTCTCTCTCTCTCTCTCTCTCTCTCTCTCTCCGAGCCGACTCCCCCTTCTCTCTACTCCTTTCCAAAGTTACCTTCACTTCCTCCACAAATTCATCTCCCACATCTCATCTCTTCAAGATTCAACCTCATTTTCGTCATCTATGCGTGATTTGGAGTCCGGGCTTTCTTAGAATGACCTTGGAGAAGCTTATTTTGGTTGGGTTTGCAAGAACAGCTTAGGGTTTTCATTCCTCTCACCATTGGAGGTTAACCATTGAGGTAGGGAACCTATCTTTACTGCCTTTAAGTGTATATGGTTTGAAATGTTGCAATATACTTGTCATTCCTCTTTGATTTTTGCCAAGCTTGGACACTACCATGAGAGTTGATTTTGAACTTGGGTGAGCTTGATTTCCATACATTTGTTTGGTTGATCCGTGAATTAGTTTTGATACATTCTCTTTTCATGTTTGGTTGTGATTTGGAACCTCAAATTTGACTTGGATTGTAACCCTCTTCATTTTGGAAAAAGCTGTCAAAAATCTATCCGTAAGGCTAGTTGGGCCAATCCAATTTTTTAGGTGGATCGATCCAAAATGCTTCTATTTGGCTCTAAACCATAGTAGATCGATCCACTTTTGAGTTGGATCGATCCAAAACCCTTTGATTTGTCTTAAGCCGTAGTGGATCGATCCAATGTTTGAGGTGGAACGATCCAAAGTGCCTTTGTTCAGCTTGTAATCAAATTGGATCAATCCACTTGAAAGTTCGATCAATCCAAATCCCTTTAGGATCAAAGTGGATCAATCCACTTCTAGAGGTGGATCAATCCAACTCCCCTTAACTCCCAAAATTTGTTTTCTTCGACTTTGGTCGCTTGTTCGGACTTTTTTTTTTTTTGCTAAGCAAAGAATTTATTAATCTTTGAAAACGAATTACAAAGACATATCCATTCCCTACACCTCAAAACCTATTAGAAAACTCGTCCCTAGCCTATCTTGGTATGATTCATGACACGTCTTGATTTCTCACGTACCTGTACACGCGTTAACTTAGTTGATATCGATATACTACGAGATTTAGAACGAAATGGATTATACGGATGTTTTGGACACATGAGGGTTGAATGGATTTTTTTGAAAATGGTGATCATGAATACTAGGGCCACCATTCAGTGCATCCTTGGCCATGGGTGCACGGAGCCCACGAAATCCGGCAGAGGGATTTATTCACTATTAAAACAAGTGGTTATTTTTGTGAAGTGTTTGAAAATGAAATGTTTTATGAAGGATATGATATTTTGATGAAATTGTAACGGTTAAGAGGAAATAGACGGACACTTGAATTATTTTTGAACATTTTGGTATTTCCTTGGACACTTGGGTAATTGGTTGGGCATTTGGGTATCTTGTGGCATTTAACATTGAGTCGATCAATCGTAGTCCCTATTAATCAATTCATTTATGTTTGTTATACCTTCACGTGCATCGTTCATTCTCTATACCCTTAGCGTTAGTAGAAAAGTTTCCTACTGGGCTAGTGAGCTCACCCTAACATTTTCAGGTACTCGGCAAGGCACATGAGTTGGATGCTTGGAGTGTGGATGCATGATATGAAGCTCATTTGTTCATGAAGTTATTTTATCCTGTCCATATTTAGTATATTTTGGGGAGATGATCATGTAACTTCTATTTATTCAATCTTTTGACAAAATTCGATATATGTAATAACTTTAAAACCTTTTTTATTTATGCATGGGTACGGGTGCCCTTGATTAGAGACTCGCTTAACTTTGACTATGGAATTGTACTTTAACTTTGACTTTCTAGAGGGAAATTGTTTTACTTTGGACTTATCCTAGGTGGAAATTATATGTATTTTGGTTATTAAAATTGAAGGTGTGACAACTTGGTATCAGAGCATAGGTTCAAAAACATAGAGACCGTGGGGAGACTTAGAGTCTTGGGGCTTAAACCATTGCATTATCTTTTCATTAAAAAACATGTTTTCTCATTCATTGTGTGCTTATGTGACATTCATGAATGTGACATCGACATATCTTGGTACTGAAGAGTTATGGAGCATAGTGTTGAGTTGTTGCCCGTGTTGGGAAAGCTTGCCCGTGTTGGGAAAGCGTTGGAGGCGTGGGCCTTTGTTTGAGATAATGTTGGTTATTAATGATTTTCTTTCTTATCTTCTTATAGAACCATGCCGCCGAGGAGAGTTGCTAGACGTGGTAGGGTAGTTAACCGTGGAGGCTGTGGTCGTGGTTGCAATGAGCGAACGGACGATGAGGTTAGTCACCACAATGAACATGCGGGGGGGTCAAGATGAGAGGAGTGGGGAAAAGGTGCAACAACTGGGAGCGCAGAACCCACCGAACCCTTTTATGACATACTTTGTGGCAACGCTTACGGCGCACAACCTCTTGGCTCAAACATCTAGGGCTAATACCTCTACTCATGCTATGGAAGTGGTAAGGGAATTTCGTCGATTGGACCCTCCTAAGTTTGATGGGCTAAATGGTGATCCGTTGATCACCAACCATTCCTATCGGAATTTCGGAAGTTGTTCGATGTGCTTGATATTACTGAGGATAGCTTGAGGGTTTGTCTTGTAGCTTGCCAACTTACTGGGGAAGCTAACGAGTGGTGGGAATCGGTTCTTGTGGAACAGAGAGATGCAAGGAGAGCGGATAGGGCGGCACGAAATGTGAATGAACCGGACGTTGAGAACCTAACTTGGGCCGAATTTGAGGTAAAGTTTGAAGATCAACATTTCCCGGATTCGTATGAGGATCAACTTAGGGAGCAATTCGAGAAGCTTGAGCAAGGCACGATGACCGTTTCGGAGTACGCTATGAAATTTCAATCTTTGTCTCGTTTCGCACCGAAACTAGTGGGCACAAAGGAGAGGAAATGTAAGAGGTTTGTGAAGGGTTTGGATCTGTTGATTAGGAAGTATGTTATGAGTAGCAAGCTTGAGAGGTTTTCCGAAATAGTGGAGCTAGGGAGGAGTTTAGAGGGCCCGGAGGGTAATCAAAAGAGTGTGAAGGCATGGGAGCCTAGGCCGCCGACTACTACCGTGAGCGCACCGACGGGGTGTTTTGGGAACCAAAATACGAAAAGGGTGAGGGATTTGTTTCAGTCTACGCCGAGCCGCTCGACTTTCAGGGCACCTGCTTCTTCCGGGTTTGGGGAAAATTTGTCTAGGTCGCCGATCACTTGCACCAATGTGGTCAATCGGGTCATATTCGCACACAGTGTACTCAACCTAAAACTCTTCCACCACCACCGCGTGTTCAAACTTCGAGTGCTGGTTTCAGGTGTGGCGGGTTCGACCACATAGCGAGGTTTTGTCCGCAGAGGGGAGGTACGAGTAGTGAGTCTGGCTTAGTTCAGCAGCCGAGGCCGGGGCAAAGGTTTGGTCGACAACAGCAGAGAGGTAGTCAGGGTCAGTCGTACTTTCGTCAGACCACTTCTGTTCAGAGGTCACGGGTTGTGTCGGGGAGCGAGTTCGTCCACACCAGTCCAAGGCACTTAGGGTCGAGTTTTCACTGTTTCGGCAGCTACACCACTACCGCCACCACCACCACCACCACCACTTCCTACTTCTCAGACGCCAGAGACATTGGTTGTGAGGGGTACATTTCTTTTGTTTAACTCATTTGCAAAAGTTTTATTTGATTCGGGAGCATCACATTCTTTCATAGCTGCATCATTTGTTCGTGCTTTAGAATTGGAGTCCGAGGATCTTAGTCTACCTCTGTTTGTTGACACGCCGTTGAGTGGTAGAACTCTGTTAGATCGTATATGCAGGGGGTGTGAGTTGGTTATCCGGGATCGTCGTTTTGTGTATGACTTCATTGTTTTGGGTATGATGGTGTTCGATTTTATTTTGGGAATGGATTGGTTATCGATTTTTCATGCGACGATTGATTGCTTTAAGTGTCGGGTTCAGATTTGTCCGCCGGAGGGTAATTGTTTTGAAATTTTCGGGGAACGTCGGGAACCGTTGGAGCCGTATTTGTGTGAGCCACGGGAAAGGGAATCGATCGCTTGTCTCTTAGCTAGTTTGACGCTAGATGAGGATATGTCTACATGTGGGGAGTTACCGCAGGTCGTTTGTGACTTTCCAGACGTCTTCTCGAAGGAGTTACCAGGCTTGCCACCCGAGCAAGAGGTTGAATTCACTATAGATTTAATTACGGGCACCGCACCTATTTCTATGCCTCCTTACCGTTTTGCAACGGCTGAGTTGAGGGAATTGAAAACACAATTACAAGAGTTGCAAGATTTGGGGTTTATTCGTCCGAATACTTTGCCGTGGGGAGCTCCGACTCTTTTCGCTCAAAAGAAGGATGGGTCACTCCGTTTGTGTGTAGACTACCATAAGTTGAACTGGGTAACGATTAAGAATAAATATTCAATGCCTAGGATTGAAGATTTGTTTGACCAACTTGGTGGTGCTACTTGTTTTTCCAAGATTGATTTGAGGTCTGGCTATCATCAATTGAGAGTTCGGTGAGAGGATATTCCCAAAATTGTTTTTCGTACTCGATATGGTCACTATGAGTTCGTGGTCATGCCATTAGGCTTAACCAATTCTCCCGCTACTTTCATGGACCTTATGAACCGTATCTTTCGTGTTTATCTTGATCGGTTTGTGGTAGTCTTTGTCAATGACATCATTGTTTACTCACCTTCCGAGGAAGATCGCCAATCTCACCTCTCTATTGTTCTTGAAATCTTGAGAGAACACGGTTTGTATGCCAAGTTTAGTAAGTGCGAGTTTTAGTTATCCGAAGTGAAATTTTTGGGCCACGTGGTTCGAGGGAAGGGGTTTCTGTTGATCCGAGTAAGTAGCCGGGTATTATCGTCGGTTTGTGCACGATTTCTCACGCTTAGCGGCACCTATGACTAGATTGACACGGAAGGGGACTCGGTTTGTTTGGAATGATAAATGTGAAGCGGCATTTGAAGAGTTGAAGAAGTGGGTGACTAGTGCACCTATTTTGGTTGTGCCCGAGCGTGGAGTTGGTTACTCCGTGTATTGTGACGCCTCGCGGGAAGGACTTGGGTGCGTGTTGATGCAACGGGGTAAAATGGTAGCGTATGGGTCGCGGCAACTTAAAACTCACGAACGAAATTATCCTACGCACGATTTGAAATTAGCGGCCGTGGTTTTCGCTTTAAAGAGTTGGCGATATTATTTATATGGTGAAAAATTTGAAGTGTCTTCCAATCACAGGTGTCTAAAGTACTTGTTTTCATAAAAACCTTTGTTACTTATGCATGGGTACGGGTGTCCTTGATTAGAGACTCGCAAAACTTTGACTATGGAATTGTACTTTGACTTTGACTTTTTAGAGGGGAATTGTTTGACTTTGGACTTATCCTAAGTGGAAATTATATGTATTTTGGCTATTAAAATTGAGGGCGTGAAGCCTCATCATTTAGCCCGTGGGCCCGTGGGCCGCCCGAAGCCTTCCCGCCGGGCTTTTCCCGAGCCCGCCCATTTGGCGGGCTAGCCCAGCCCGACTTTTCCTTGGGTCGGGCTTGGGCCTAAATATTTTTTGACCAACCCGCCCGCCCGTCGACCCGAGATATCCACTACTATTTTCATTTTTTTTATCTGATCCTCTACTAGTCTTGTAGATCAAAGTGTACCATTATTGTAGACTTGTAGTCATGGGCCAACTTAAAAAATGATAGTACACCACAATACTAGTACATACACAATTACCGCAGTAAACTGCACTGCCCAAGGTCTCCTTTATTTTTTTTTTTATTTTTTATCAATGTTTAAGTCCACTAATTAAACACACTTGTCCATTAAGGCGTTAATCAAGTCCTCACTTTTTTTTAAAACATTCCAGGTGGTTTGTTTTTCTCACGTGGTTTGTTTTCCCAATCAATTCCCTTTATGATTTTTAAGGATGTTCTCTTAGACTAAACATGCTCATGATGGACCAATTACCATTTACCAGTAGAACTACTAAAAAACAAACCCATAGCCACAAATAAAAAAACAAACTCATACACACCCTAGACAATAGCAGAAACATTTTGAGAAAACAAATCCTAGACCAAGATTCCCTATGTCTCCAACGCCATCCTGAACAAAAAGGAGGAGTATTTTTGGTGGAGGATGGGGAAAAATAGTAAGCAATAAGCATTTTTGAGAGATAGTCCGCCCACCTAATTAGCCCGGCCCGGCCCGCCCGAAGACTAGTCCGCCCTCGAGCCCGACTTCAATGAGGATAAGCGTGGGCGAAAGCCATCTTTTGAGAGATAAATGCCCGCCAAAAAGAAAAGCGCTCACCCGCGCCGCATGGCGGGAGGTAGTTCGCGGGTATGATGACCCTTAGGCATGACCTTAGTGTGACAGTGTGTGTTGTGAAGCGAAAAGAAACGACATAAAAAATAAAAATAAAAAAAGGCTAAACTACATGCATCTAATAGAAACCATCAATGAAGAACACAACCAGCTCCATCAAGAACAAATGCCCAGTGACCGGATGCTCAGCCAAATAGATCTGAATCAAGAAAACATGCACAAACAGAAGCCCCAAAACAGAACATCAACTGCATGTATATATCCGCTATAATGAGCCGATCGAAACCGGTGGGGAAGGGGGATAACGAAAAAAGGGGGGCCAGATTCGACTGGAGGAAAATAAAATAAAAGGACACCCGATCGGACGGGGAGAGGGAGAACAGGAAAAGGGGGCCGATCGGTCAGGAGAGAAACCAGTGTTAACAGATCCAGTGGGGAAACACCAGGCCCACCGAAAAAACAAACAGATCAGAACCGGCAAAGAGACCCATCACAAGCAAGTGATGCGAAACCTATAACGGCTGACGAAAAAAAGTGGCGGGGGAAGAACGGTGGCGGCAAGATAGCAGCTAAATCGGTGGCTCTGATATGCTTTATTCGAAGCAAAGAGGAAAGAAAAACTAGGGAGGAGAGAAGGGGAGGCCGGTTACATATTGTCAGATGAGAGGCACTCCGGCCTCCCCTCTTGGCGGCGGGGGCAGCTGGGGAGGCTAGGGTTTAAAGGCGTGGTGGGGAAGATAGTCTAGAGAGAGAGGGGTTTTTAATTCAGGGGTTCTTTGGCAATTGAGTATATGAGCACATTGCTTTCTGCAAGGGATAATTTTATAAACTTTTCAACAATCTTGCAAGAATATCTTAAATGAACACTCGAACCATTGATTTACTCCCTCCGTCTCAAATATCTTGTCCATTTTCACTATTTACGACACCTCAAAAAGTTAATTATATAATTTTTTTTAACAAAATTTATATGTTCAAATGTATAATGTTATATATATTCAATATGGATATTGTTTGAAAGTTCTCGATAAGTTCTATTAAACAAAGTTTCAAAATTGTGAAAAACATTATAGATTGAAACATATAGGCAATTGAATGCCAGCACGCATGCAAATAAATAGACAAGAAATTCAGGACGGAAGGTGTACCTGTATTTATCCATCTCCTATGCATATAAAGAGGGAGTAGTCCAACGTTTTATGTTTTTGTTGTGTGGTCAATTAAACTGTTGGAAACTTGAAACGGGACATTAAAGTGGTTGAATGATTGTTTGGGCCTCTAATGCGGCAAGTGTAGCATTCACTCTACTCCACAAATAGATTTGGTGCGCACCCATCCGACCATGAGATTGCTAGGGATATAGATACAGGTTATGCCTCTCCCCCTTTTCTTTATATGTAGTATTAAGCTACGAGGGTGGTCATAGATCAGCTGCTCAATATAAGGGTTCCAGCAATTCTCTCTTGCCCTTTTTATTTCGACAATAGAGTCATCTGGTAATGAGAACAACATACACTACGAGTGCGAAACATAATGAAACAAACTCAAATATTATTCAAAACAACAAACATTGCAAATCCAGTACAAGAAGACACACAAGGTTTTCCCAGCACCAAAAAACACAACCAAAATCACCATGCTAGTTCAGAAACTGAATATGCTCAGAGCCTCAGACAGAAGAAAGAGTTTTGGAAACTAATGTTCCTTCCCCATTAAAGTAAGGAGGAAGGCCTTGTAATCTCCAGAAGTCTCCTTGGCAACAGCATGATCAAGAGCCACACTATTTTTCTTGTAGTAAAGCTCCTCGATGTCCTTCAAGTCCTTTTCAGCTCTCGTAACAATCACCCGCGTAATCACATCCTTGTCTATCGGGTGGTTATTCAGGGCATTTTTCAGTTCCTAAGCCAAGTAATTTAAGGAGGGAGGCTCGTTAGTTAGGGTTATAGTGCTGAAAATTGCAAGGGAAAAATTGTTGTCGATCGTATCGATTGTATTTAATGTTTTCGTAGGGACATGCCATTCTAAGGTTCGATAAAAACTTACCTTCTCATAGTAACATTTTGAGTCATAGATGCATCCGACAGCTGTGTGCACTGCAGCTATGTAGGGATCCGCGGGGTTATGCTCCAAATGCTGGAAAAAAATAACAAAATTAAGTGACCGAAAAAAGAAAAAAAAAAGGCACCAGTTTTGCTTGCTAGATCTGCTGGGTTCCGAAAGGGCTTTGTCGCCCACATGGCTGCAAAAGGCCTTATACAAGATAAGGTCATGATCTATTATATATAGCATTTAGCTTTGCATTCACCAATCGATGTGGAATCCGTGACCACCCATCTAGAAGTCTACCGGGACTCTCTACCAGAGCCCGGCCTGGCTATGGGTTGTTACGTTCTTGGACTATGTTTGAATCATGGATTTTCAAAGACTACAGAGGAAAAGAGAAAGGTAAACCAAACTATAAGAAGCTAGCAAAGTGCAGAAGGTAAACTTAAATAATCTGATTTCCTATCATTTTACTCTCTCTTGGAAATCCCTTAACAAATCATGGTCTGAAACAGTATCTCAATTTCTACCTTGGTAATGGAAGCTCCATATTCGTCTTTGTAGCGGTTGAAAGTCGCGATGAGCTGAGCCTTGCTCCTTGTACTAATAATTCTGGTTATCTCCTCACGATGCGCCTTGTCCTGGACAGCATTGTGAAGAACTTCAGCCTCTGATTTTGCCAATCTCGGGTCGATCTCAGGGCCATCATACCGATACACTCCCACTAAGGCAACCAGAAACTGCAGCCAAAAACCACTTTAGAAAATCATTAACCAATCCTACAAAGAGTATGTTCATCTACTGAAAAATATATGATACGATTCATTATGTTCATTTTTTTTTGTCGGGAAACAATTGTCGAAGAAGTACATGCCTTGCCGATATCACCAGAGAAGTGAAAGGCCAGGTCCTCTTCCAGGCTGTGGTGGTAACGAGCCTGGTAGGCTCGTTTCACGGCTAGTAGTTCCTCAGGAGAGTTGATGCACGAAAGTTCAACGATCACTCGGTACTCAGGGGTTTTCTCCTTCATGACCACATTAGCTAATACAGCATCTCGATCTAATGGATCCAAAATCCATCGGAACATTGCTTTCTGTTATATATCCACATAACAGAACAGAAGTTTCAGTTTACCGAAACGATTTACAGCAGAATATAAATGCAGCAAAAGACTGCATGCTGCAGCTAAAGAAGAACTAATGAACAAAAACTCCAAGCATCAATTTGATCTGCAAACACACACATACAAGTTGTTCATTTTATAAGCCATGTCCTAAGAAAGCTTTTACCCACTTCCCATCTAACAGGAACGGAGCCAGGAAAATCACTATGCAGGGGCGAGCCTATATAATTCATAGAAAAAATTTTGAATTTTTTTTTTCTATATTGTTTTTTTTTTTCCTTGTATGGGCGACTGCCACTACTAGCACCCCGCTCCATCCCTGCTTCCAAACCCCATCGATCGATCGATCATTAGTACCGAGCAATTTATTACTAGTTCACAGATTGAAAGACGTAATAACAAGGATAACCTCCAAGTCCCCATGGAGCTCCGATTCAAAACGCTTGATCAAATCTTCTTGATAAATCTCCTCATAGGTTTGCCTGATTTGCTTCCTCTGAACTGCATTTCTATGACCGAGAATTTTTATAATTGTCTTCTCATCAGTCCCAAATCCTGGAAAAAATTCACACCACTGTTAGTTTCCCTTCAAAATTTTCAAGCGCGTAATCATAAAAACTTTCTCCTTCCCCCACAAGCGAAAGGCCAGGACACAGACATGAATCATGATCCAAAATGATCAATTAGCAAACCAATTTTTCTACATCTGATCACTTTATAGACTCGGCATATATCTGCTCACTGTGACTACATGCTTTACTTATAGTAACAAACCAAGGCTTTTTTCGGTTCTACTCTGTGGATCAGACCGTGTTATTCAAATCCCAGGGCCCATCACGGGTCTCAGCTGTAGACCAGCTTGCGTGCACCTCAGATACCTTTGGAGAATTGGAGTGAAAAACCTTATAGTTCATGATTATCTTAGATATTTTAACGTACTATTAAGGCATTTTGTCACCTTTTGGGAGTGCGATAGCCACAGTTACTGATTTAATGGATGATTTCACTATATTTTTAAGTAAGTAGAAAATAATGTGAAAACATTAAAAGAATCTAAAAGATTTACCATGAACAGCCTTTCTGATAGCCTCAGCATCTGCAACAGGAGAGGGGTTAGTAGGAGTAGTGAGGGTGGCCATAGTTGAGAGCTTTTTTTGAAGGCAAAATTTGTTGTGGGGGACTGTTGCATTGCTCTTCCCTCTTTATAACACAAAAGTCCATTCAAATCACTGTCGCTTAATGTTGGAAGTAACGCCACCTGGTAACAACTCTTGTTTTCATGCACCTATTTTAAACCTTTAAGTTGAGAAAGAGGACAGAAGTCAGTATATGTCTAGTGCCAGTTTTCACACCCTACTAATTATTTAAATTATGTGGATAGGGTTGGGCATCATATTTTTTCACAGCTCAGATGTCCGGGCCAGTTTACGCGCATTTCGATTAATCCTGGGAGATAATCTCACCGCTAACTTGCGAGTAGGGGTGAAAGAAAAACCGAAAAAACCGAAAAAAACCGACCGACCGGTTCGGTTTTCGGTCGGGGAAAAGCTGTGTCGGCTGACTTCGGACCGAACCGAACCGAACCGAAAAATTATCGGTTCGGTCTCGGTTTCCTGGAAATTGGTTTGGACCGAACCGAACCGAAATCATGTCAATTTGGACCGAATTACCCCGAAACCACCCCTATTTGGACCGAAAACCCGAAAAAACGATCTTGAACCCCCAAAAATAACAAATCCTAGCCATCCATCTCAATCTTAATGCCGGACCGAAAAAACCGAAAAAACCAAAAAAAACCGAACCACCCCGAACCGATCGGTCCATTGTTTTTTTCGGTCGGGATCGGTTCCCAGCAAAACCACCCCGAACCGATCGGTTCGGTCCCGGACACCCCAAAAACCGAACCGACCGATTTTCACCCCTACTTGCGAGGAGCCCAATTAAAGCTGAGGAGTGATAACACTTGAGAGCAGTGGCGGAACCAGGATTTAAACATTGAGGTGGCATCCAAAATGATCAATATAGTGCCACCTTCTCAAAAAAATATGTTTGATCCGTTAAACTGAGAAAATATAAAGGATATAGTTTTATTTGTACAAATTCAAACATTTTTTCAAAAATTAAAAGAACTTGTTGATATGTCACGGGAGAAAAGTAAGAAATTCTTTGAAGCAAAATGCATTTATTTTAGTTATCGTTCCATGGACCAGATTTTTGGAATGGAGTTTTTAATATCCAAGTATGTTCCACTATTAATCATACAAAATATCCCAAAAATATGTATTAGAAGAAGGTTGGGACCTAGGAGTGACCTGTGCCACCGGCCCCCCTTAATAGTTCCGCCCCTTCTAGAGAGGTTTTGAACCTGAGACTTTATGAAGGAACAAACCTCTAAGTCCCGGTTCTTGACCACAGAGCTAATCCATTAGGGTTAGGTTTGGGCATCGTATGGGGAAAATAGTTTCTCTTAAGTAGTGTAGTACTTCTGCCGACCAAAAAAAAAGAAAGGGTAGTATTAGTCAATTACCAAAGCCAATTGTGTCTGTTGATGACTCAGACATGAATTTCTAGGCACTAAATAGCTACCACATGGCATTTTTTGGGGCCCGAAACTCAGGTGAATCCCTTTCCCAGTTCCAAGTATCACCAGCTGTGAACTGCACCATGGGTAAACCCAAGGCAGTTGGCCTAATCAATTACCGAAAGCTGGTTTTTCAACGATTCTGTTTGCCTAAAATGTAGGCTTTCTGTCCATTTGTATATTCTATGGTTTTTGTGGTTTTGATCATCTGAATTAGGTCACATAATCCTCAGGTAGTAGTATTCTGTGCTCGCGTTCTCAATTTTTGTTTTATGCTCTCGCTCTCACGAATTGTCGTACAAGTTGATATATTTTTGAAAGACGATTTCACGCTCTCGCGTGGCGCGCTCATGTATGGGCATTATGCGACTTAACACTAACCAAAAGCTTGCTTTGAGACTATTATTGGGCTCAGTCTTAGGTTGGTTGATCGATCTAAACCTGTTACTAGTTTTTGGTATGGTTGAGGAGGTGAATCAAACATCGGTAGCTATATCTATTCTGACAAGAAGAGAATCATTTCCAGAATAAACTATAAGGTAAATGTGCTCCGATCATAGGACTATCAATGTGCAATCAACATAAATCTTAATGGGGTCAAGTGATCGATGATACAAGAAAATAAACCATTCACGTCAAATAACCAGACACAGAGTATTGGACCCAATAATGAGTTTACAACGCATCTGCTAAAGCTAACAACTCTCATTATAACACTCAAAGACTTCACGTGTCTACTGATAAATAGCGTGTCAACACAAGAAAAATGGAATGGAGATCTCAATACGTCCGTGTAATAAAGATAATGTCAATAACCAATAACAAATTTTTATTTTGCATATCGTATCTCTATTCTATTCTAAACAAACAAGTCGCACTTATGACCAGCATACATTATTATAGATATAGAATTTCAATGGGAACTTCATTTTGAATTAATTAGCATTGATGCCTTGCCTTGTACTGATCTTACTTTAGATAATGCTGTAAGGGCATTTTAGGTATAACAATATGGTAATCAAAGCCTGGTGTGATTCAACCTCCAAATGTACTTGTGTTCTTTCTTTAAAATGAACTTTCATACACCATTTGGCGTACGAAATGGTGTATACCAAGGGACCTATTTTGGGATCCCATACAATAATTGGAGCCGTTCAAATTGTTTAGAACATTATTTTAAGAATCTCTATAAAAAAAATAATAAGCTCATTCAATTTTTGTCCCTGCGAATTCATGGACCAAAATTAATCCAGCCCTTACTGATATCCAAATGAGTTGACTTTCTTTGGGGACTCTTAAAAACATGTTTTAAACAAATTGAACAGTTTCGATCATTTGCGTGAGATTTTGAAATAGGTCTTACACAAACCGATGTACATTTGGTATATCCATAATATTTTTGCTTTCGTACATTCTTTTTAAATATTTCCCTTTTGTTGTGGTATTGGGGAGGTGATTACTGAACTTCACATAATTTTTGGGATAAATGCTATAGATATGTCCACTTCCATTTGTTTTGGTGGATTGCCACCTGGGAATTCCGGATACAACATGACATGGATACAATATAAAGTTAAAGAGTTTGGATAGACCACTTTTTTTACACGAATATAACGCGACTCAACAACTTGAAAATTAAATAGGACTCACATAACTCAATAAGGACACGATTAACTATTTAATTTTTCCCGTCGATCAGTTAACCGAAAATGATACAATTTGCGATGCCAACCCATTGCCCATACTTGTGTATATTATTTTGTACTCCTACATAAGAAAAAATAATTAAGAGTCTAAACAGTGTCAACCCAAACACAATACGATTTTAAGCAGGTCAGCTTAGTATCAAGATATTTGACATGTTTATGTTAATAAGTGTTTTGACACGAACCCGAGATGACACGACATGAACACGATAAGACATGACATGATGATTTATGTAACTATGGTGGTATTAAAAATATCCTAAATCTACTTATTAGATTAAATAAGTTGTTCATGCACAACATTGTTGGGTGCATATTTCTCTACATAAGAAAAAACAACCGCGGGTCTCTTAATAGTGTCAAGCTAAACATGATACGATTTCAAGCAGGTCGGGTTAGTATCGAGATATTTGACATATTCATGTTAATAGGTGTTTTGACACAAAACCTGAGATGACACAATACAAACACTACAGGACACAACATGATGCCCACCCCTAGCGGACACATTTAAGTATGCTTTAGCTACATATTTTAATCGCAAAACTATTTTAAAAAAGGTTCAGAATAAGAATATCCAAAAAATTATGGATCTCCCATATCTTCAACATTTCGGAGTAAATCACCCGTCTTCATATCTTGACTTCATTATCCAATCTTCTGGAATCTCCGTAACTTTGGACACGGCCAACTTGGACTTGAAACTTAACCAGCCAACTATTACAAAAACAGACTCCGGGCAAGATTGTGAGCTATTGCCATTTAGATACAATTACTGAATTACATACTCAAGAAGAAACAAGATCCATAAAGTCAAAAATAATAGTATCATGAATGGAGATCCTAGCATCCTTCGCGCATTGAAAAAGCATGAACCAATTCATGACTGTCCATTAAGATTTCTATTCTTCTTAAACCTACTGTTCTCGCCCACCCAAGGGCTTGCAAAGGAGCTAAGGCCTCCACCATTGTCGAGGATGTCACAAAAACATGGATAAACCCTTCACTATGAAGCCCCGACACTTCTAGAGGTCACCGTGTCCACATATCGGACACGGGGACACGGCGACATGGTGTCCCATGCGGGGACACGTATTGGACACTTAAATTAAATTATTTTTTGGTGGGGGACACGCGAGGGACATGGCATGGACACGCGTGTCCCATATATACACTCTCTCTCTGTGCATATGTATGTATATGTACGTATGTATGTGGTCATATATATATTTCCATTCTTTTGTGGGTGTATATCTTACATATATGCGTGTGTACCAATATATATACCTACATACAATGTAGATATTTTACATATCAAAAGAAAAGTGTATTTATCTATGCATATAAACTGTTATTGCATACATATATAATGTATTTATATATATAATTATTTATTTATTTTTGCCGTGTCCCCCGCCATGTCCATGTCCATTTTTAGAATTTCCGTATCCGTGTCGGTGTCCATATACGTGTCAGCGTCAATGCTACATAGACCCTTCCCCACTAGCGACCACTTGTGTCCCAATCAAACACCAAGCCGCCACTCCCTTCAAACTCTCTTTCTTCCACGCCCCATCAACAGCCACCTGAACAATCTGCTCCACTCCTTGGCTATTACCAAAGGAGATCGACCCAACCTTCATAGATTGAGCCATTCTAGTAGTCATCTGGCATAGTTGTGTTCTGAAGCTTCGCTAACATGGAAAAAGTAGATTCAATATTAGCAAGACAGTGATCAATGCAAGGTATAGCATAATCAAATAGACCCTTATTTCTAGCAAGACAGATTTCCCAAAGGATACCAACAAATTCCCAAACTACCATCTGACACCTCCCCTAACCATCTCTCAAACCACTCCGCAAAGCCCATAGACCTGCCCACTTGTTCAGGTGCGTGGCTTTGGGGTTTCTGCACTTACTAGAAACGAAGAGTTAGATAGGGGTTCGAAGTTTTCCTTTGCGGGTTTTCGCGAGGAAAGGAACATTTGATTATTCGGTGGCGCAACCTTATCCAGAAGACATGATCACACCGTCGGCATTGAAAGATAAGAATATACCGTCCTCACATAAACCACTAGGGGAAAAAAACAGATCCTGAATAAGTTGTCTTTCCTGAATGCTGCTAGGATTATTCCGACGTGGATCACGGATGAAGTTCACAAACAAAGAGAAAATTGAATGGTGGACCATTTTCTTAATGCCCGATGGCGTCCATTTTTCATACCAAGAGCTGATGGATTACCATAAGAGGATCGAAGAGAGCAGGGTAAGCAATGTATACACATGGAATTCTATTTGGTGCATAACAGACAATTGGTGTAAGGCCCTGATTTAGTAGTTAAATGGGCCAAAAGTCCAGCCTAGGTTTTTTTAATGGGCCGGATCCATTGGATTAGAAATAATCCTGCCGGAGGTCCATGTGTGGACAAAATTGCCCATATGATATGGGGTATAAAAATACGTTGTTTTCAAAATCGATCAGTACTGCGTCGCGCGCCGTCTCTCTCTCTCTCTCTCTCTCTCTCTCTCTCTCTCTCTCTCTCGTTGCGAGTTCCGGTGACGATATTCTCCGGCGATCTCTCTTTGGTTTTCTTCTCTGGCGATCTTCTCCGGCGATCTCTGTGCTCGCGATCTCGTTGCGATTTCAGATCTGTTTTGTCGTCGTGATCTCTGTCCTCCAGGGATTTCTGTCCATCTCTGTGGTTTGAGGTTGAAAACGAGAGGTATTTCTCTCTCTCTCTCTCTCTCTCTCTCTCTCTGTCTGTGCTGTGTACTTATGTTGTTGTTTTTGGATGATAATAGAGATCTTAGCATATTATTGATTCGAGATTTTTAGGTTTAGATACTGTTTTTATGCATTATGTACTGTTTCTGTTTTTTGATACGAGATTTTTAGGTTTAGATACTGTTTTTATGCATTATGTTTGGAATATAATGCAGATTAACATAGATTATGTTATTTTTTTTCTGTTACTGAGACAGATTATGCAATCTGCTGTTGTTTTGTTTGGAATATAATGCGGATTAATGTAGATTATGTAATATACTGTTGTTTTGTTTTGAATATAATGCAGATTGATGTAGATGTTGTAATCTACTATTGTTTTCATTATTGTTGTAATGCAGATTAACATAGATTATGTTATTTGCAGCTGTTATCATTTTCTGTTGTTTTTATTTGAGGTAATGGTACTGTTTTCATTTTTGCAGTGAAATTTTGTTTACGAATAGAAGCTAGTATTATTCTTCTTTGCAAGTATGGATCATTCACTGTTGTTACTGTGACAAGAGATTTTCGATTTGATGATCTTGTGCAAAGTATTTGTAAGAAGTGGCAGGATTTAGAATTGAAGAGATTTCAGCTGTTATATGCTGTGTCTGATCACCATAATTGTCACTTAGATAATGATGTTGATTTTGCTAATATGTTTGCGTTGGCCGGGGCATATGGTGTTAGTTGTGTGGATGTAGGTGTTGAAGTGCTCTCTACTTGTTCAGTTGAAAGTGGTGAATTGGAAAGTGCTGAAAGTAGTATTGTACATGGAGTGGAAGAGGATCCGTTGGAAAATTTTGTCCACACCATGAGACTGTTCGTCTTTCTTCTGGCTGGGCTAAGTTGATTAGTCATGTCGGACAAGAGTTTAGAGGCGGAGTAGATGACTTTAGGAGTTGTTTGGCAAAGTTTGCTATTGAAGTCGGTTTCGTGTATACTTTTTTGAAGAACGACAAGACTAGGGTAACAGCGGTGTGTTCAAAGAAGGGGGAATCTGGTTGTGAATGGTTTATTCATGCAACATTGAACAGAGCAAATGGTTTCTTTCGTATTAGGGAGTTTGTTAAAGAACACAATTGTGTTGGTGTTTTTGCTAGTTCCAAGAATCCTCGAATGAGTTCAAAATTAGTTGCGCAAGAGATTAGGGAGGAAGTTCGTAGTAAGAAATTGTATGCACCGATGCAAGCTGTGAAATTTTTTGAGAAGTATTATGGGAGTAAAATCAGTTACAATCACGCTTGGCTTGGCGTTGAGAAGGCCGGTGAGGAGTTGTATGGAGACTACGCATTGTCTTTTGACCAGCTCCGGTGGTATGCTGAGGTAGCAAAGGAGAAAAACCCAGGAAGCATCATTGATGTTGAGTATTGTGAGATGACTCATTGTTTTCGAAGAATATTTGTTGCGTTTGATGCATGTATCAAAGGTTTTAACTACTGCCGCCCTTTGTTGGCACTTGATGGTACTTTTCTGAAGGGGAGGTACACAGGAACTCTTCTGGGGGCCACAGGAAAAGATGGCAACCAAGGTTAGTTTTTTATTTTTTTTAGTTTTTATGCACAGATGTATACATATATTATGTAATCTGTTATTGTTTAATTCAAGAAACAGAGGCCAGATGGTCAAAGATTACCATATGTGTCTGATTTGTTTGCTTTGTACAGAGTCCAGATCCATACATATTTGGTAATCTGTGATTGTTGCCTTCATGAAACAGAGGCCAGATGGAAAAAGATTACCATATATGTTAGCTTTAAATGCATGATACTGACTGCTGATCTGTACATTTTTCTTATGTTGTTTTTGTGTTATTTTTTGTGGATTAGGATTATTTCCTGTGGCATTTGGTGTTGTTGATTCTGAGGATGACGAGAATTGGCTTTGGTTTTTGAGGAAGTTGTCGGGAATTCTATCACCTCGTCCGATTACATTCATTACTGATCGGCATTCCGGAGGTTTTCCCCAACGGACATCATGCGTATTGTTTGCAGCATTTGAAGAATAACTTGAGGGATAAGCTTACGGGCCGATTGTCGAATGGCTTTAGGGAGCAAGTGATAAGTTTGTTTTCTGACTGTGCATATGCACCAACCCTGTTAGACTTTGAGGAAGCTATACAGGAACTTTATACAGTTGGCGGGGCAAAGGCGAAAAACTTTGTTGAATCATTGCCGAGAGAGAATTGGGCGAATGCTTATTTCCAAGGCAAAAGATATGGAGAGATGTGTTCAAATGCAGCTGAGTCTTTTAATAACTGGATTTTAGAGGCGCGTCACCTTCCCATATTGAGTGCAATCGACAAGATAAGGATTCAATTGATGACACAAATGTGTGTCCGGAGACAGAAGTCAACGAAAATGAATGGGATTGTGTGTCCTGAAATGGACGGTAGGTTAGTTGAAGCTTTCAGCAAGGGGAAGGTGTGGACCGTCGCACAGTCAAGTGAAGAGGTGTTTGAAGTTTTCTCTCTCCCAACGGTGGTTGTTGATCTTCAAAATCAGCGTTGTACATGCTCTCGATGGCAGATCAACAGTTTCCCGTGTATGCATGCTATCACGGCCATTCAAAAGTTTGGAAAACAAGTTTCAAATTACTTAGATTTGTTTTACTTTGTTGATGCATATCGATTCAGCTATGGGCTCTCAATAAATCCTATCCCAACGCTTGGAGCTCCAAATGTGCCGAAAGAGTTCCGTATCATTCTTCCACCGAAAACAAGGAGGCCTTGGGCGGCACTCAAATATTCAAAGGATACGTTCAAGGGGAGAAAAGGTGAGGCAAATGAGGTGTTCGAGGTGTAAGAAATTAGGGAAACACAATAGAAAAACTTGTAAAGAGGCAGTTGATTGATTCAAAGGATACATTTGTCAATATATTGTTACTTTACTTGTTGAAATGGAGAGAATAAAATTTCAATACTTTTTGTTTTGTTTTGTTGATTACATATTATGTAATCTTTTGCATTTTTGAATGCAAATGAAAGTATATTACAACATCACTACCATATATGTGCGTAGAAATCTTTTATCAGAGTACTAATGTTTAAATATTATGTAATCTTTTCCATTTTTGGAATGTAATAGAAAGCAGTATACCAAATGACTACCATATATGTGTGGAAGTATGTCTTTGTTCAGAATACTGATATGGAAATATTATGTAATCTGACAGTGTTTTTGGGCAGAATCAGAGAATGGAATGAAACAGACTACCATATATGTCAGCAAATGTGGCAACAAACAGATTGCAGATAAGAACATATTATGTAATCTGCACAACTTTTGGGCATGAAAATAGACAAATTCTGCAACTAAAAAGCCAGCATCCTATGATTTCATCCTGCAAAAAGTAATTACAATGAAGCATCCTACGATTACATTTCACCAAAAAGTAATTAAAACTGCACAGAAGTAGCATCCTACGATTAGACCTACCAACATTTGTTTCTACAGGCACCAATTCCAGGCCTTTTTCTTCCGCCACTTCGTGGCTTGTTGATTCACTTGATTGTTCTGCCATTTGCTGAAATTACAGAATAGAATTTGATATTAATTTTGTGAATCCACAGATTATAATATCTACCATAAAATGAAACAACTTATAACAGCCAAATTTGGTAATCTTTGACAATTTCTGAACACAAAAAACAGCAAAGATATGGTAGTTTTTCACAATTTGTGAACACAAACACCAAAGATATGGTAGTCTTTCACTATTACTGAACACAAACACCAAAGATATGGTAGTCTTTCACTATTACTAAACACAAACATAAAAAGATATGGTAGTCTTTCAATATTAATGATTCAAAAACAGCAAAAGATATATGGTAGTCTTTCAATATTAATGAAACAAAAACAGCCAAAGATATGATAGTCTTTCAATATTAATTAAACAACTACTGTACACAAACAACAAAAGATATGGTAGTCTTCCAGAAACAGCAAACAATATGTGGTAGTCTTTCAATATTTCTGAACACAAACAGCAAAAGATATCATGCTCTTTCACCACAATTCTGGAAACAATTTCTGAACCAGGAAAAAATTTCTAGAAACAGAGTAGAAAAAACCATAATCAGTAGAAACAGAGTAGAAAAAACCAAAGAAAAAGTAATGAACAACAAAAACCAAAGGAAAACCATAGAGCAACCTTAATCAGTAAGATAATCGGAAAATGAACAGTAATGAACAGTAATTTAGTGGTTAGAGACGAAAGAAAAACCCTAATCAGTAAGAGTTATCGGAAAATGAGTCGCAAATCGGAAATACAACCTAAAATCATGTAGATCGTACTATTTTTCTTCAACTTGGTACCATTAGAGTACAGGAGAAATCCTAACTCACCGGAGAAGGTGAAGACGACGACGGAAAAGAGAACGACGAACGACGATGGCGACTACGACGGCGACGGGTGCGAAGAACACTGCACGACGATGGAGAAAACGGTTTGCGTGGTTCTCTCTCTCTCTCTCTCTCTCTCTCTCTCTCTCTCTCTCTTCTGGTTCGAAAATCGAAAATGGGCGCAGAAAAGTGACGGTTCCAATTTGGCCCACGTTTTTATATGACAGTTTGAGGGTATTTTTGGAAGCCGGTACAATTTGTCCTGTTGGAAGTACAGGAAAAGTTTATGTCCTTATTACAGTAAAGAACCCTTTACTATGTCCTTCCAAAAACCGGACCCATTTAAATAGCGGTATCGGTTTTATCGGGAACCAGCGTATGGAACGATACGTTGAGGGAATTGGGTGTAGTGGCCGTGAATTTTTTAACTTTTTGGGTGTATCGGCCGATGTTGTACCGTATCCGTATCAGAGCCTCCAAATCCTGAGATGAACTGGCCGATATTCAAAACTACGATTTGGTGTATACTTTCTCTACTGGAAGTTTATTCTCTCAATATTTTATTTCCATCTGATAGTGTAGCTTTAAAATACCTACAGGGGTTTGATGTTGGGGATTTTCCTGATAGTATTGATTCATGGAAATGGAATCTTAGACCAGCTAAGTTGGACCAGTAACCCCCTGAGTGTGTAGTATTGAAGACGCTCCCAGATTATTCAAAGTTAGCTCTTGACAAGAAAAACATCCATAACAGGTTTTTTTTTTTTTTTTTTTTTTGAGTTCGAACATCCATAACAGTGTGTGTGTGTGTGTGTGTGTGTGTGTGTGTGTGTGTGTGTGTGTGTGTCTAGGCTTTCCAGTTCACTAAATTCTTACATCCTCGCCTCTTTTATTATTTGTCCTCTTTCTTTTTCTTTTTTTTGCTAAGCAAAGAATTTATTAATCTTTATAAACGAATTACAAAGATTAAAGGGATCCGAGACTGAAAACGCCAAGGACCCAAAAGGGAGAAAAACAAGGAACAAGAAGGGTGGTAAGAAACCAACCAACAAGAAGGGTGGTAAGAAACCAACCAACAAGAAGGGTGGTAAGCTATCCATTTCGTCACCCACAGCTTTCCAGGCCGAAGCTTCACACTGCTCAACTCACGGAGTACCTTTGGTAAGGAACATTGCTGACGACTTGCAAGGGAAGGGGAATAGGGAATCGGTCAGAACACAGTACGGTACGAAAAATCCCCAAATTTTCTCTTAGGTTCTCGCCGCTCAAATCCAGATATGCGGCCAACGGAGCATCTCCAAGCTTAACCACCTACATATTCAGACTCCCTGGGCCGAGAGCTTTCATCCACTTCAGACCGTCCATTTTCCGGCGTGATTTTTCCGGCGACCTTGTCGAAGCTTCTGCAGGTTTCCTTTTCAAGGTACCTCTCTCTCCTTTTCTCTCCTGCATATTGAGGGACTGTGAAAGAGTTGTTATGGGTAAGAGGAAATCAGTTACGAAGCTAGCTCTACAGGACTTTCATGACCAAATTGACAATGCATTTGGGTATTCTGATATTGAAATTGTTTCTATTGAAGATGAGGAGGATACTTCAGTTGTGGCAAAAAATGTCGACGCAGTTGAATTGCAATTGCCTTCGGTTATAGCTGATTCTTGGCCGAAACTTGGCACTCCGGTCAGGGCAACTGAGAGTGGTGGAACTACTACACCACTCCAGAGTTCGACTAGGAGTGCGGCTACCACTGCCAAGAACCCAAATATGAGTGATGTATCTCCTCTTATTCTAGGGGATAAATCGGAAGATAAAACTAACCTGAATGCTTGGACAAATGGTAAGGTTTTACTTAACAATGAAGCTAAAACTGGTAGGCTAAGTAAACACCTTAAGAGATTTCCAATTGAGTATGTGAATAATCAAGTCATGATTCCGCTTAAGATTTCTGAAAATGGGGCATTGAAATGGAAGCATGCTATTGTGGGATACTTTGTGGATAAAAGTCTATCCTACTTTCAAGTTAGATCTTGGGCTCAAAGGGTATGGAAAATTGATGTTGAGGATGTGGTCACCTTAGACAATGGATTTGTAGTGTTCAAATTTAGGGATGAGGACACATTGGATTTCATTCTTGAGAACGGACCATACTTTTGCGCGGGCAAACATATTGTGATTAAAAAATGGCATCCTGGGATGCAACTTACTAAAAGTGTCTTCTCTAGTGTTCCAGTGTGGGTTAAATTCTACAATGTTCCCCTTGAATTATGGACAGAGGATGGATTGAGTAGTATTGCTAGTGTCATCGGCAATCCTCTTTACCTTGATGATTTCACGCAAAATCATAGCAGGTTGACGTTTGCTAGAGTTTGTGTTGAGGTGGATGCAGCGAAGGAGATCCCCAAGTCCTTTGTAGTGAATTTGGGTTACGGAGAACCATACGAAATTAGAGTAGAAGTTCCTTGGAAACCTCAAGCCTGCCATGTTTGCAAGATTTTTTGCCATTCTACTAACACATGCAATGTTAAACCCAAAGCTCCACCTCCTCCAGTGTGGAAACCCAAGGAGAGAGTAGAACAAGATGTCCCAGTTGTTCAAAAGCAAAATGTCAAGGAGAGTGTAGGACAAGATGTCCCGGTTGCTCAGGAGCGAAATGCAAAAGATGGAGTATTTAGTGAAAGTAAAGATGATTGGGTAGAGGTGGTGAAGAGGAAAATTCAAAATCCGGGTGTGCCTTTGGACATCTCATTGTCTAGCAGTGTTCCTTCTACAACTAATGCGTTTGGCATTCTTGAGAAATGCGAGGACTCGGGTGACTCCTCCGCTGTGGAGGTGACAAAGATAGATGGTGCGGGGGTTGTATCTTGTGATGTTACCCCGATTCTCCATGGTCAAGGTAGTACTCAACAAGAGCTTCCTCCCGTGGCTCTCCGCCGGTCTACTCGGTTTCGAGAGCCTCCACGAATTCCCTTGGAAGGCGATTTCATTGGAGCTCGACATTGTTTGAACCAAGTGGTGGGTGATTCTCCAACTCCTTCATCCACTAGAGATCAAAACAAAAAGAAGCTTCAGGAGAAAATCAAGATGTTAAAGGCCTCAAGAGTTTAGTTCTTGAGGCTAGCATGACCTTATTTTGTTTTGGTGTTTTAGTGTTACTTCTTAGAAGTGTGCTTTGTGCTTTGTTGGATATTTGTTTTCGTTCTTTGGTTAGGTTTTAGTTTTTTCTTTTCTTTTCTCCTTATTTTTCTTTTCCTCCTGGGGTATGCCCCTTGTAGGCTGTATATTCGGTTAACCTTTTTTTATTTCAAGCTAATTTACCCAAAAAAAAAAAAAACCCTGAGACCACCCCCAAAAACTACAGCAAAAAAGAAACGACCAAAAAGCTCAAACCCCTAAGCCACCCATGAGCAAGCAAAACCAGAAACATCGAACTCAACCAGACAGGCCAAAAACTTCCAAAACGACGAAACCTTTCTTGGTGTTGGGTTTAACTTCTTAAATTGTATTGTAGGCAACAAAGTACCAGTTTGCAAAGTTGTTCAAGGCATACAAGTAATTGAACTAACTAATTTTTTGTGGTAAAAGGAAAAGCAAAATTGAACCCTAAGAAGTCCAGGGAAGAACCCTATCGTCCACAACAAACAGAATACCTAGAATAAATAAAAGTGAACTGAATGTGGGGGGGTAGGGATGAGAGAGAGAGGGTAGATGAAGATATAGAGAGATTTGAGACAGGTCTGTGTGTATCACAATGCATTAACAATTATACGTGACAAACTTGTACGCATCACACAACCAGAAGATCTGTCACAACAATTAAGTGACATTGTTATGGATCTGTAACCACTATTCTGTAACATCGTTACAGATCTATAGATATAAAGCCCTAAAAATGCCCCTTACATAGCAATTAGAGAAAAAGAGGGTCATACCTTGATTGCTGGTGCTCTGAGAGAGAGAGAGAGAGAGAGAGAGAGAGAGAGAGTTGTCTGGGAATGAAGACAAGGAGAAAGAGTTGTTGGGGAATGAAGACAAGGAGAACAGAAGATGCATATATATGGCTCACATAAGGTTAGGGTGAAGTTTTCTTCCCATATTTGGGCTTTATTGTTGCAACTAGTATCTGATGCCAGGAAACAAACGAGGCCAGCAGGTCTTTTCCTCATCGGACAATTTTGCATATGTGAACCCAAACCAATTATACGTATCGGAAGACGAGCTTGGCCCTGGAATTGATGAATTCACCTTGGACCCATTAACGATCACATGTTGCCTGACACTCAATTGATTCATCTCCCTTGTCTTCCGAGTAACATACATGTTAGTTGTGGGTGTAAACGTGTAATTAAGTTGTGTTTAATTTTTTATGTAATTAGATTAGCAGTTTAGGGTCTTATTGTAATTTATCTTTTTTCCCTCTTGTATAAGTACTACGTAATGAGAAGAGAACCCTAATCTTTTACCTCTCAATACGATTGTCTGAGTTTACACTACAATACAAACAATTCGTCACGCTCAAAAACTGGACAAGAACTTTTACCACCACCAAGGGAACAAAAACAGGGCAACCAACGCAAAGTGCAATGCTATGTTTGAAGTTGAACTGCAACATAAACCTCCAAGAAACTGGACCCTCAATATTAATGGCATATAATAGAGTCCATATTCATAGACAGGCTCACACATTTATCATCATAGGGCAAATGGTTGCTGTAAGAAAGCGGTTCCTTAACCAAAAGGAAACGAAAGAAAGAAACATAAAAAAACGATTGCACCTTTATTTTAGGCATAAACCTTAACCAAGACAAAATGACGAACATGCATCTCTAGAAGAATCATGAAACAAGATCCGACAAAATAAATGGTTGGGGCTTTGCAACTAACAAAAGAAAGCATACTAGATAACATCTGAAACATACAAGCATACTCGCACTATGCAACTGAATACCAATGAAGTACAAAGCGAAGAAAGTTGATTTGAACTTTGGACATTTCCCTTCTTCCCACCTTAAAATCCCAGGCTCTAACACCACACCATATAATTAAAACAAACACGTTTCTCTTCATCTTGAATCTAAAACGCAGGTGCTCCATGTTGTTCCTGCTGCATAAGGTAATTTACCGTGCTAGCAGTTCACAAGGAAGCCGGCTCAACAAGTAAGCAATATTTACACATATTTGATGTAATTTATGATCTATTTATAAACAAAAAGTGATGCAGATTATGATTTACATCTGTTTAGTTATTTACTTTGTTTTATTTTATTTGGTTGGAATACATTTTGTGGTTTATATCCTGACTTATTTGTTCACATTTTATAGTCAAACCTTTTGAAAAGATGCCAAAGAAGAAAATTGAACAAGCTCCAAACAGAACTAGGGCCAAACATAAGCTTGTCATGATCCTTACGAACATCAATCCTAAACAAAATTAAATGAGACTCTCAAGTCGCTAGTCTTTTACTTGGTAAAGAGGAGAAAGATGTGTGAGAATTACCTAGGGGAGTTCAGTCATTACTTGATGAGTTTAGGATCTTTCATCGAGGAGCTGCTCCGTACTGGTTTTTATCTCTCTTGGGGAAGTTTGGGCTGTACCTATTAAGTTCTCCATGTTGCATCCTTATAACTCAACGGCTTTGTATCTAGGGTTGAAGTAAAATGATGTTCGAACACTTTATGTTTCTATTACAATGGAAGTTATAAACACAAAATTGCCTCCTTTCCAATAGCAACACATACTTCCAATTATTAAATGGAAGTCGATATAAACAAATATGTGCAGGACAAAAAAGCATAACTTAGAGCAAACACTATCTCCACGGGAAAAGGAGACAATATACAATAGACTATAAAAATTAGCCCTATGAGAAGTATTACAAAATAAATACTTTCCAAACAAACTCATATTGCTATGAATCATAGAACTATACACTTCTTAATCTAGGCAGGCAATCAATGTAACTGGTTGCATTTCTAAAAGAAGTGTCTCATGCAAGAGAAAAGATAAAAGAAGAGTGGCTTATCAAGAGTTCTCCCCCACAATCAAAAGTAGACCCACACTAAAATCACTTCAAAAGCTCTGGGAAAAATTAAACAATAAGTGGTGATACTTACACAAATGACTCTTCCTCTTCAAATTCTAGCTCATTTGGTTCCTTGAACTGAGTCAGGTTCCAGAGGTCAGATCAGACCTCTTCCAAAATCTGCCTTTTCCCCTTCGGATGCAAAACATCCAGAGCGGAGCTGATTTTACTCAACAACAAACTTTTCTTCTGCTCAAATTCAGCTTCCACTTCTTTCGAAAACCATTTTTCCTCCCTCCTCTCTCGCAAACGCAAAACAACATCATCCCAAGGAGCAGTCAATCTCGATCAAGGTAAAGTGTGTAAGGTGCAAGTATGCATGACTGGCCTAATAGTCAAAAAATTGGGACACAACGCTTACGCTAACAAAAAAGGGTTCTTGCGATAAGACACCACCTTCCATAATTCTTAATTTTAGTAATTTGCAATCTATTTTGTAATAATGCTAGCCACGACAATGTTGGGTAGAACATATGTAGCGTATATCTTAATAATACTTGAGAGCAGCAATCTCAAAAAAAAAAAAAAAAAAAAAGGAGATAAAATTAAGTGAATAGCAAAACTGTCCATGAAGCACACAGGCCTTTTTTCTCTAATATTCCCTATATCAATGGCTGCTTGCTTTGGGGTAGTATGTGTGAAAAAAAAGAAGAAGATAAAAGTGGTGGTCACAGAAAAGAGATAATGCACCATGTAGGCATAAACCTTGTAACCAAATCAAAAATTAGAAGCAACTAGGAAAAGAAGATCCAAATCTGACAAGGTAAATGCACTGCAACTAACAAGAGAAAATTCAACAATGACATCTCTGAAAATAAGTAACATCTGAAACATACAAGCATGAGATGACACTACGGAATTAATTACCAATGACGAGGACAGTATGCAAAGTTAATTTCAACGTTTAAGCCTACAAGTGTACAATGAGCTTTAGGGGAAAAAACAGTCAAAAATTGGGACACAAGACTGAGGAAAACAAGAACGCACACAATAAGACACTCCACTCCATTGTTCTTGACTTTAGTCATTTCGTAATCTAGTTTTTAAGCATACTAGCACGCGACAAGAGTGTTGGACACAACATCTGGCGGCCAGATTCTAGCCATACTCTCACAAACTAAGAGAATGAAATCTGACACAGACAAATTGATTGAAGCACAGGGGCATTTTTTTCTTAAGTTCCCAGCATCACTAGCAGCTTGCTTTGGGGGTAGTACGCGTGCAGAAATGGAAAATTCTACACTACATGTAGAGGCAAGTGAAGAAAATAAGCTGTTCAAAAAAAAGTGAAGAAAAGAAGGAATCACTTACAATTTTCAATAGAGGGGGCTTGAGTTGTGTCAAATTATCATCAACATGCAACCATTCGTCCAATTTGGCATGCTTAGTTTAACAGTGATAGCAATCATATTCAATAAACTTTGCAAAGAACGCCCTTGGCTCAGTTGATCCATCAAGTGCTTGTCATTATAAGGTAGTAAGTATCCTTAAAAAGACGGGGAATACAGATAGCCCCAACCACCTTTAAGAACTGAAGAGGAGGTTGATTCTACACAGGGAAAGTGTTTACCGGATGGATTTCACCCGTTGGATGCATTGGATGCATTTTCTGGGTGATTTTATGGGACACTTTTCTGGTACTGTACCAGACCTCTCTACACAAGGAAAATAAAGGACGTGTCAGAAATAAGAATCAAACGGAAGGGGAAAACTTAGGGAAAATAAATAAATAAACAAACAAACTCTCAGGTTCATGAGTTGTTGAATTACCTCTGAAAACAATAATTCTCGAGCAAAAAAAAGTAATCGACGCACCCTGAAAACATATTTGTCCCACAACGAAACAAAAATCCTCTTGGCGTAATAAGAGGCTAATTCGGAAGACAATCATACAATACAACAAGCAAAAACACAATAAATAACTTAAAAATCCTAAAATCTAACAGAGAATAAAACATTCTAGGTACTGATGGACAATGAACCAATAGGAAAGCAGGGCCGGCCCTTGGGCAAGGCCCAAGAGGCCCGGGCCTTGGGCACCCTCCAAAACCCCAAAAAATAGGGCACTCCAAAAAATTTCAATGTTCTGGCCTGGTAGGAGTCTTTCAAGCCCAAAATGGAAAATAAAAGAAGACCCATTTTGCTTGAAGTAGAAATGTACCAGAACAGGCCCGTTACTAATCAAGTCCCTCCTTCATTATTTTTTATAACCTTTCTCTTAACCCTTCTCCTCCTTTTTCCGATGTGGGACAAAGATAAAAGCAGACCATTTGACCATACCTTCCTTCTTGTTCCTACTCCTTAGTATTTGGCTACTCCAGATCTTAATGCTACTGACAAGAGCCACCTACACCAACTCTTTCAATCTGCATTTTGCTTTTCTTGTCTTGCCATTGTCCATTTGTCCTCTTTTTTTTTTGTTGTTAAAATAATGCTAGATAACAGGACTGTCTAATACAAATATTTATTATTATATCTATTTCACCTCCACCTTGGTTCACTATGAGGAATTGTAATTTTGGTTTTTGAGGATGGAAATGGTCATACACTCTCTTTAATTAACCCTAGTTGCTTGTATAGACTCCCTCGAACAAGGATGGAGTTTTTTTTTTTTCTTGTAAAAATTGTTAAGTTTAAAGGGCACAAAAATTAGAACTTGCCTTGGGCACTCAAAAGTGTTGGGCCGGCCCTGTAGGAAAGGGAGAATTTGAAAACAAAACCAAAAGCCGTAGTAGAGTACCTCTTTTCTTCTTCTCGTTGTTGAATTCAACCACGGCGAATTCGGCATTAGTTCGAGCAGCCCAAAATACCGATTGAGAGTTGACATCAACTGAAAATTCTTCGAAGTCATAGGCCAAAGAGGGGCCTCAAAATCTTGCGGCCTTCATCATCAACATCCGGAGTACCTTGCACTTTCGTAGGAATCCATTCTCCCACCACCGGCCAACTTGCATACAACACAAACGCCATTGATGAATTCGCCCAGGTTTTTCCGGAGTTGCCCTTGAAAAGAAAAATACAAACCAGAACTCATAAAGAAAACGGCTCCGGATCTGCTGTCCCCCAAAAGGCTGTCCCGCCTCCCTCCCAACCCCCAAACGACGCCGTTTCAGCTACAAGGCAAGGCAAGTGCTTTGCCAAATGTAATATTGTGGGGCTTAGGCCTCATTTGGGTGAATTGAAAAAACTGGTTTTTTGGTTTTTTTTTGGTTTTTTTGGTTTTGTCCTTATTCAAATTTTTTTTGCATTTGTTAGTTTTCGGTCGATTTGTTGTGGTTTCTTGGCTCCTCTCTACGAGAGAAATCTAAAAAGTATAAAATTATTAGTCAAACTTAAAGTTTTGTGAATAAAGACGAAAAATAAACCAAAATGGTTTTTTTAGCCAAAGAACCCCTTACTTTCGGTTTCTACACAAACTATCCGAACCGTTAAATAATTTTAAAACAACTATTAAGGTGGTCTCAGAGAAAATCAGGCCCATTGGATATTTTTAAGTTACTCATCTAATTCTTTGATTTTTATTCAGAATTCAAGACCCTACCAGTTTGAAAGAATCTTCAAGAAAAGTTATAAAATTGTGGACTCGGTAATCCATTGATCTAAATCATAAGAGTCGTAGGGCTCGTTGAGAAGAGCATCCAGTAAAAATTTATCTTGTTCGGACATTGATAGGTATAAAAAAAACTCATATTTTTAGTGTTTTGATATCTATCGATATCCGAACAAGATAAATTTTTTACTGGATGCTCTTCTCAACGAGCCCTACGACTTTTATGGTTCAGATCAATTGGTTTCCTAGCCCATAATTTTATAACTTTTCTTTAATATTCTTTCAAACTGGTAGGGTTCTGAATTCTGAATGAAAATCAAACGAATTAGATGAATAACATAAAAATATCTGATGTGCCTGGTTTTCTCCGAGACCACTTTAATAATTATTTTAAAATTATTTAACGGTTTGGATCGTTTGTGTAGGACCTGAAAGTAGGCCCCACAAGATTCCATTTGGCAAAACACTTGCCTTGTAGCTGAAATCGTTGTTTGGGGTTGGGACAGGGAGGCGGGATAGCCTTTTGCGGACATCAGATCCGGAGCCAAAGAAAACCACATAGACTGAGAAATTTTTGGGTGCGGGTGGATACATGTGACGGTAGTCAGTGTGCATTTTGACCATTAAAAAATGTCACGCCCTCACATTTCCAAAACATAAATAAAAGAATCTCAAACAATAAGTAAGTTAAAAGGGTAAAGATTTCCATAAATTATAAAGATTTTCATGATTAGAGTACATCCTTAGCCCAACGGCTATCAAATGTTTGGGCACCCTTGCCCCGAAGGTGTAACCAAAATAACATCCCATAAGTTATTACAAATCCATAGTCAAAAGATAGAGAAAAGAATAGAGTTACAATATCATCTCCCCAAAAGAAAAGTTAATGCATTGAAGATGAATAAAATAACTCCACGTTATGTATGCTCGTCATCCAAGTCATGCTCTTCAAACCATGCATGATCAAAGCTGGGTACCTGAAAAGGGATAGGGTGAGCACACGCGCTCATAGGAGAACTATTCTACTAACGCTAGGTGTATGAAGATGATGTATGCACATGGAGGCTAGATAAATCAAATGGATACACCAATGTGAGTGACGCTAACCGAATCATGAGTGAAAGGGTTTAAAAATATCAAAGTACTCCGATGATTTGCCAAGTATTCAAACACTACCCAAGTATCCACTTCATTTCACTCAACAACCCAAGTTCATCACACAAGTCTAAAATCAAGTTCACATATTGAGTTTCGACAAAACACGAAGGATAGTCCAAAACTTCATTTTTCATTTCTTTCATTGAAGAAAAATCATCATGTTTATTTAGTACTAGGGATTTAATCCCTCTGCCGGGTTTCATAGGCCCCGCGTGCCTCTGCCGGGTTCCGTAGGCCCCGCGTGCCTCTGCCGAGTTTCATAGGCCCCGCGTGCCTTTATCAAAATTTTTACCAATAATGGTATCGGTTTAAAAACACCTCATTATCCCAAACATTTCATTTCGTTATTCCACATCTTTCAGTAAAAACGGTTATGCACACACCCACCCACGCTTTCTAAAAACCATCAAACTTTCATGTGACGTAAAATGACATAATTGTTTATAAAACCAAAGTTCTCGAGTCAAAACATGGTTGCAAGTGATGCCAAAAGTCAATTTTATGAAGGAACAAGCGATCGGGGACCAAACGGACAACAAAGGGTGACCGAAAGCCACCCCAAAACAAGGGCAGTGGCTGGAAATTTATAGGGGCAGCAGCTATGAACAGTAAACTGAGCAGATTTTCACCCTTAGGGTGTGGAATTTCAACCCAATCATAATAGAGATAGTTTAGGCTCAAATTGGAAATGCTAGGCAACAATTAAACATGAAGGGAGGTCAATTTCACTCCCAATTTCACCAAACAACAAGTAGTTTTATAGATCAAGGAATCAAAGTGGGAAAAACCCACACAAATGGGGAAAACATGATTTTCAATGAAGTTGAGGCCAAAAATCAATTATGTGCAACAAATCATAAGCATACAACTAGAGAGAGTTGACATTGTTCCCCTACCTCAAGGTTTTGCTTGAAAATTGAAGATGAGTGAAACCCTAGGTGTAGAAACTTCAAATCTCGAAATCCAAGGGAGCTTGATGTTTCCAATGTGTAGATCTTGAAGATTTGTGGTGGATTGAGGTTAGAATCACAAGATTTGAGGTGGGGGTGAAGAGAGAAGGTAGAGGGGTGATTTTAGGGTTTGTTTCGTGGTTTTGGAGTGGAGAAATGAGCCAAGGACCCCTTTTATAGAAGGCAATGTCGGGCTCAAAATTCGCAGAAAAATGCAGCTGGATACCGGTATCAAGAAAAACCCATACCGGTATCTAGAATTTCTGATGACTCAAAATGAAGCTGGATAACGGTATCGGTATCAAGAAAAACCCATACCGGTATCTAGAATTTCTGATGGCTCAAAATGAAGCTGGATACCGGTATCAAGAAAAACCCATACCGGTATCTATAATTTCTGATGGCTCAAAATGAAGCTGGATACCGGTATCAAGAAAAACCCATACCGGTATCAAGAATAAAAATTTCTAAATTTCTACCACCTTCGCCAATTCGAATCCCGATCATTTCTAACACATTTTCAACACCTCCAAACATCCACACAACATTAAAACACGCATTCGTACCATTTACTTAACCCCCGGTACACCGAGATATACACACACATATAATACTTAGAAAGAACCCCTTTTAAAACATTAATCAACTCGTTCACATTACTTAAAAATTAGTAAAAGATATAAAGGATTTCATGGAAATTCTGGGTCTTTACAAAAAAATGTGTTAGACAGTCCGGATTTTACACCCCCTTTGGATTGAGGGATTTCGTGAGAGAATAAAGGAGATGGAGAGGAAACAGGTAGCCAAAGGGGCTGTTAAAGAGAAAAAGAGAAAATATAAGTGAAGGGTTTTAGAGAAATCTGAGTCATCCAAAAAACTTTTGGACGACCGAAATGTGTGTTTAGACATTGCCACATAGTACATGAAGTGTACCCTTTTATGCACTAAAACAATGAAAATTTTACTTAGTACTGCTGTAGAATTATCCCCATCAATTCACACGAATTACTAAAGTTAAACACGACTACTAAAATTTTACCCGGACACCTATTGAAGGTGTGCAAAAATTAACCCGGACACCTTGTTATGGGAAAAAATTACTACTATAAGGTCGTGCTTGGCTGGGTTTAAAAAGGGGGTCCAAAATTTATACCGGGTTAAAAGAGTGGGGCCCAGACGTTTGGCAGGGTTTGGCTACCATATTTCCTTCCCCTCTTCGTTTTCACCCTCTCCTTCCCTTTCCCCCAATCGAGCTCCTCTCCCTGACAACTTTCACACAGGGTCTGGGGTACCAAAAAATTATTCGGCTTAAGAGTGTGGCGATTTTGACGATACTAACCCTCACATGTCAGCTAGCAAAGAGGAGTACTTCAACATGAAGCACTCCGTTGCTGGGAATGTCATTGAGGGAAGCTTTGGTGTCTTGAAAATGCGATTTGCAATATTGAGGTTTCCCTCGTATTACCCGATCCGAACTCAATGTCGAATCGTGATTGCATGTTGGTTTGTTATTAGTAGTGATGGCAGGAAAGAAACCATACTACGTTGTATGTGTCGGGAGGAGACCTGGTGTATATGAAACATGGGCAAGCTGTAGCGAACATGTGATTGGGTTCTCGGGTGCTATCTATGAGAAGCATGCTACATGAGAGGAGGCGAACTCCGCTCTCCGAGCTTATTTTGAAAGCATTGCCTGGAGGAGGCCAAATGTGGCGGAACCAAATTTGGAAGATCGAGCATCCTTGTTGATCCCAATGAAGGTGTCGTTACTGACGAGGGACAAAGAGTTGGAAAGAAAACAACATGCCTCAAAGTGACATGGTTCTTCCTCGGTGCAGCAATGGCAACTTTAATCCAAATTGTGGTTAGGAAATTTGTTAGTTTTTAGTACGCAATTGTACCTAATAATTTAATGGTAAGGACATCAACGTACTAATTAAATTTGTTAGTCTTTTATAATGAATGTTTGTATTTTCATACTATCGAATATGTTTGAATTTCTATGGGCCTAGGAAGTGTGATATACTTTGGATTATGCATGAATTTCTATCTTGAATGAGAAACCACTTGTTAAATTAGTCAATTTAAATGGATTTATTAAAATAAAAAAATGTTTTTCTAAAAAAATAATAATAATAAATATTTTCAATGAATTAAATTAATATAGCTTGAAATTGTGCAAAATTTATTAAATAGATTAACTATTGTAATTATGTAATTAATTTAATGCATAATCAAAGTTCGGTACACCACAAGGGCAAAAGAGTCATTTGACAACTTTTGCCATCTTCTATCCCCACTTATTTTTAAAACATCCAAACCAAGTCAAAAGTTATCCCCTGTTTTATCCACCATCCAAACTATCTACTTTTTTATTCTCCCTCCATAAACATCACATCAACGTGGGTCAACCCTCCAAAAATAATACCCCTCTTATCTTAGGCTCCGTTTGTTTGGACGTAAAACATTTTCCTGGAAAATGTTTTACCTATTTGTGGGTGTTTGGTTGTGCAAAAAACAAAAAAAATATTTTACCAGGTAAAAGATTTTACGTCATACGGATGAAAATGTTTTCTGCTTGAAAAGGTCGTAAGTCGTTTTTGGAACACTGGGATGACACTTCTCGACTTTACACCAAGCTCCTCCATAGCCCCAAGTCCATCCACCTA
>JADGMU010000085.1:0-21232 GCA_016920895.1 Vaccinium myrtillus | reverse complement strand
ACTTGTCATTCTAATGAAGACTTGTGCTTCTTATTGTAGCTCCTCTAGCTAAGGATGTCTCCTCAATGACTGACTTTTAGGGAGACTCCTTTTTTAGTTATGGACATTAGTTGCTTAGAGAAAAATTATAGGCCAGTCCACCTAAGTTTGAAGCAAATGACATATTTAGCAATACTGCATGAAGAGAAGAGACCTTAAATCATTGAATTGTCCTATGTGTTTGAAATTAAATTTGAACTACTAAATAAAAATTCATGAACCAGATTCACTTTGAACACAACCAATGATATTCCAAGATTAAAGTAATCTGTTCATTTTGAATTTATGGACTTTCTAATAACCTTGGGAAGCTAATCCAGCTAGCTAGCTAGATAACATATGAATCTTTTATCGTCCAGCACTTTTACTGTCTTGTTAGTGGTCCTAGCAACGCCGCCACCAACATGAAATGAGCTCGCGGCATTGGCTGGATCTTGGGCCCACGAGTTTATTACTCCCCCTTGCAACAATTTGCAATCTGCTGGTTGTTAGGAGTTCCTGGGAGTAAGTCCACAACTGTTGGACTCTTCTGACATCAAACAAACTTTTAAGTTTTTGTCCATTCTATGTTGTGTTGCAGTTTTGTAGTTTTGCCCATTCAAAAGTTACGTGTTGTGAAAATTTTAACTTATACTTACTCTATTTTTGTGTTTGAATCAAAGGAGTTGTTAATTGAAACGAAAACACGTGGAGCTATTTCCCTTTGCACAAACTGAAGCAAGGTGTCTCCAGTTGGCAGCTAATGGAGAGATCTTCTATTCTAGGGTTTTAATTTGGAGGTGCAGGTTTATTCCTCGCTAGTGTTCTCTATTTCTCATGCTATTTGATCCATTAACTTCTATTTCCTGACTAACCTACTGATTTTTCATCGTTCTTCTTCCCCATTCCATTGTCGAAGAAGAAATCGAAAGGATATTTGGACATATTGCACCGGCAGAAGCAAACAATCAGTTGTTCGTAGAGTACGTCCTTACCAGGTTTGATTTTAATTTTTCCCTCAATTCTTGCCCAAATACAAGGGTTTGTACGGTATTCTAGGATTTTGTGTGGATTCATTCCAACATATTATTCGAAATATATTGGGGCATTTGTGTTTATTCATTCCATTCTGAACTATAGTTGTTGGCTAAAGCATCGAGTCCTTCCATCCTTGGGTTTTTTCACTTTGTTTGCAAAGGACACTCATTTGGCCCATTTTTCAGCCTTCACGATGGCCCCTTTTTTGGTCCTTTCATAATGGACTTGGTAATGTTACCTTATTTTGGACTTTGTAGACAAGAGTACGAAAATTACACTGTTTTGTAAAAGCTGAAAATACAACAAACACTCATGACCACTAACACCATTAACCAACACAAGAGTAAAGCTCATTAGTGCTCAACTGTAGTTTAGTGAATCTAGTGAGACCTCACTAGTTTAGAAAATCTAGTGAGACTCGTGCAAACTAGTGAGACCATTTATGGCCATGATCAACGGATTCCTTGATGAGAGCTCACTAGTTTAGTAAATCTAGTGAGACCTCACGAGTTTAGAAAATCTAAGTGAGACTCTTGCAAACTAGTGAGGCCTAACTAGTTTAGTAAAAACTAGTGAGTCCATTTCTCGCCATGATCAACAGATTCCTTGATGAGACCTCACTAGTTTAGATAGTGAGACCTCACTAGTTTAGAAAATCTAGTGAGACTGTGCAAACTAGTGAGACCTCACTAGTTTAGTAAAAATAAATGAGACCATTTCTGGCCATGATCAACAGATTCCTTGATGAGACCTCACTAGTTTAGTAAATCTAGTGAGACTGTGCAAACTAGTGAGACCTCACTAGTTTAGTAAAAACTAATGAGGCCATTTCTGGCCATGATCAACAGATTCCTTGATGAGACCTCACTAGTTTAGTAAATCTAGTGAGACCTAACTAGTTTAGAAAATCTATGCAAACTAGTGAGACCTCACTAGTTTAGTAAAAACTAGTGAAACCATTTCTGGCATGATCAAAAGATTCCTTGATGAGACCTCACTAGTTTAGTAAATCTAGTGAGACCTCACTAGTTTAGAAAATCTAGTAAATCTAGTGTGACTCCTGCAAACTAGTGAGACCTCACTAGTTTAGAAAATCTAGTAAATCTAGTGTGACTCCTGCAAACTAGTGAGACCTCACTAGTTTAGTAAAAACTAGTGAGACCATTTCTGGCCATGATCAATAGATTCCTTGATCAGCAGATGCCGCCTAAACATGCTTAGTTACAGCTATTAAGAGGTTGTTATAGTTGTTAAACCCTTAGTTTATGTAACTCTAGTGTAGTTAGTTTTGTTAACTCTAGTTTGTTTCTAAGTCGGTGTAACCAGACTATATAGCTGAATGTTGTGCTATAACTACCTTTCAAGAAATGAGACAATAGATTTTCCCACTTTACTCTCTCTCTCTCTCTCTCTCTCTCTCTCTCTTCTCTCGTCTTCATCGTCTGAGCCCTAATTGGAATCACAGATTTCATATAAGAAGATTGAAATCAGAAATTCATTAAATACCATTTTTTTTTTATCAAACACTTGTTAACCTACACCAAGGTCAGACGCAATATGACAAAGAGCCTTTCATCATTGCTTCACAGGCAAAACAAGTTTTTTATTCAAGAGACTCCGACTCTTCAAACTGGTATATTGTACTAAAGGCACCACCTAGGGGTTTTTATGACTTGGAAATGTTCGAAGAAACTCCTGGCACGTCTTCCATGCCACAAGATGTTTCAGCACTTGGTATGGATATTGAGAATGATGATGAAGAAAATAGCATAATTTTACATTGTTGCATAAAAATTGCTGAATGGGATGATTTTTGTTGTGTGTTGCCTTGTTGCTAAAGAGGGTTAGCACTAACCCTGATAGCGACTGCAAGTTGCTTCATTGGATGGGAACAGGAGAAGTAGTTGCTGAAGGACGTTGGTCTTCGAGTAATCCAAATGAACGTGTTCATCATATTCTTCTCGGACCTAATGCAATAAGAGTTTGGGTAGATGTTGCAAAGAATGGTGCAGCCTTTTTGTGGAGGCCTACGAGTGATATGGAAACCATTGAAGATGCTGTTGGAACTACTGTTGCATGGCCTGCTGACAAGGTTCTTATGGTCTGTTCAGCCAGGTAATCCACTTTTTTTTCACTTCCAAGGTTGTGGGATCTGCTCTATAAGCTCAGTTGTTGTATCCACGTCATGCATGACCTTAGCTCCTCTGCTCCTTAGACTTTCGATATTGGACATTGCCCTCCTATAATTTCTGCTCAAATACTCTTGACCAGTCCAAATCAAGAATACAATGCATTAACATGTGTATTTTTTTTTCAATGAAATTGTATGATTCTTTGGGACACTATGTAGTCTTGTCTAGGAGGTTATTACCAATGCACATATGTATCTCTATCCATGTTCCTAGACTCTTGCTGGTCAGAGTGTATTTTGTTGAATCCTGCAATTGAAAGTGCGCGGGATAAAGGAATGTATCGGCGTTTCATATCATGTGACGTGTCATCAATGGTAGAATCTGCTCCACTAAATGGGACACGTTTTAATAATACATTGGTGACACTATATGGTACTCCAGTTGTGATCGTCAAATATGAACATCATAATAGTAGGGTTGATAAATGTGCAATTTAGGGGAAAACAAAAATAAAAAATCGACCAAAATGATCAGGGTATTTATTTCCTAGGCTAGTAGTTACCTGTAGAATCGAGGGTAGTTTTTGGTTTGGTGTAGTTGATTTTGATATTCTGCCATTTCTGGGCAGTGGTCTAGATTCTAGCAAAGCTGCTTGTGGTTAATTACTGGGCAGTGGTTAATTACTGCATGATATTCTGCCATTTCTGGGCAGTGGTTAATTGTTGTATGATATTCTGCCATTCTAGGCAGTGGTCTAGCTTCATTTGAATCTATTGTTAAGCTGATCGTTCATTATTTGCCCAAGCTTGTATGCTAGTTGCACTCTGTATGGTTACCTCTCATTAAGGTAGTCCTGCTGTTTCAAATGAGATGCTGCCCAGATTTATGCATCTTCCACTGCGTAGATGCTGCCCAGTTTCCATGTTTTGGGTAGTGGCTTTGTCTCTTCACTGGTGTGCATGGTTATGTGTTTGTTATCTGTTTGTATGGTGGGCTGCCAATTCTGGGCAGTGCTGATAGGAGTGTTGTTCATAATCTGTTACATTTCTATGTTACACTACTACTGCCAATTCTGGCCTATTCTGGGATTTTGCTACTCTGTCTTGTTACGGCACTATATCAAGTTGTTGTTTTCATTGCCTAAGTATGCTGTTTTCGTGCCCAGAAAGCCCATTTTTGCTGTCCAGTTTTGCAGGGGTGTCTCAAATCTGGTTTAAGCTGTCATTAGTAACCCGATGTGTTACTAGTGGTGCTATCATGTTGATATTCCCTTGTCTGTTATCATTTTTTACCCAGTTTTAATTGGGATGCAAATTAGGAGTGAATTTTGGTTGTTTTAGTTATGAGGCACTATATTTTGTGACTGATTGACTGATGTATTAGGTTTCGTCCACTTAAAAGAAGGTGGCGTGATCGTGTTTGACACTTGTCGGACACTGACATTCTTTGGAGTTTGGACACTTTAGAACATGTGTCCGATACTCTTTTTCTCGTGTCCATTATTAGAAAGTAGAAATGTTAATTCGGACACGTGTCCCACACTGTTTCTTTAACATGATGTCAAGTTTGGATGGATACATGTCTTGATATTTTGGTATTACCATTAATTGGAAGCTCATGTAGTTACAGCTTTCCCTAAATCCACTATTTTAAGTATCATTGATTTATGCATTTGGTGCCAAAATTTTGACTCTTTGGAAGTAACTTCAATGAGCGAATATCTAATCAATTTACATCTATCCTGTGTAGGTCTATGGGTTGATAGAGAAGAGAAATTGTTTCATCACTTTTTGTTGATCGAAGATTTAATCTTGCTACTTCAATGAGTGCTTTTGAAGATATTTGGTTGGAGATATAGATACATGACATTGCAGTGCTTTGAAGCCTTTTTGTTGATATTATGGTGCTAAGGCTTGTACTCCACTTTTGGTATAGATAGAGAGTTGGAGAAATATGTAATATCCTAATTTTCTTCTATGTAATGTCAATCACTTGGATGTTTAGAGAGTGATATTTTTTGGGAATTTGTATGGAATATTGTGAAAACAATGCCAAGGAATGTGTTGTCTTTGAAATCATGCTTTTTGTTGGGTTACTGTTGTATGAGTTTGGTATAGAATTGAATTCAGGTACTGGAATAAGCACCAAATTTTTAGTAGAATAAATTGTGGTACACAACATTCGAAGAATGCAATAAAAGGTGAAACATAAATAGCAGGGAAAAAATGCTATAGAAATTATACATTAAGTAGCAGGTTTAATATGCTATAGAAAATGTACAGTTAATAGCATTTTCAAAATGTTATTAAACATAGACAAAAAAATAGCTGTGAAGAAATCCTATGGAAAAATGAAAAATCATAGCAGGTAAGAAATGCTATCTTTAATGTATTAAATATAGCAGGTGGAAAAAGCTATATTTGATAACAAAATATAGCATGCCAAAAATGCTATGGAAAGTCTCAGACTTTCCATAGCACCGGCTACCACAAGGTTTGCTGAAATGCTATATATACCATTCTATAGCATTTTTGGCATGCTATAGAAACTGACTTTTGTTGTAGTGGCGCCTGGACTAAGAGACTGCACAAAATTTGAAACTTCGCGGGGACATTCCGGGTGCTACTAAACTCCGTTTTGTGCATGGTTTAAAGCGTTGGAACGCTTGTCAAGTCTACTTTCTAACCCAAGTGATTTGAACCCAAGATGATTTGTACATCAAAATCTATGACCATTTTACCCTCAGAAGGTCGGGAAAACAAGTCGTTTTGGTAAAATGGGGACATCTCCCTCATTTCAAAATGGATTGGGACATATTATATATCAATAAAGAGGGTTTTGAATGTACTAGAAGGTGGTGTAGGCTTGGGTTTATTTGGAAGAGGTTTTTCCAAGTTCACAATCAAGCCTCGCGTTCTCTTATCAGGGATTTTCATCATCGGGGTTGCTTGATAAGTTTCTCGGGTCAAAATCGGGGTGTCTACAGTTGCCCCTCTTGGATGGAACTCTGCATCATTGCTTGATGCGAGTTATATCTAAGATGCGAGCCTTTCTCAAGCTGCAAAGGAAAACATTAATATCACGGTCGTGCCACTCAGGCTGCCTACGTACCCCATTGTAGGGATCAGACCGGCGTAGTTCCCGGGGGCATATGCAAACAAATGCAACGGGTTTTCCTGGCCCGCAGGACGATTGATTTAAAAGTTGTTCCTCAGGACGATTGATTTAAAAGTTTGGTCCCTCAGGACGATTGATTTAAAAGTTGTTCCTCAGGACGATTGATTTAAAAGTTTGGTCCCTCAGGACGATTGATTTAAAAAGTTTGGTCCCTTAGGACGATTGATTTAAAAGTTGTTCCTCAGGACGGTTGATTTAAAAAGTTTGGTCCCTCAGGACGATTGATTTAAAAAGTTTGGTCCCTTAGGACGATTGATTTAAAAGTTGTTTCTCAGGACGATTGATTTAAAAAGTTTGGTCCCTTAGGACGATTGATTTAAAAAGTTTGGTCCCTCAGGACGATTGATTTAAAAAGTTTGGTGCCTTAGGACGATTGATTTAAAAGTTGTCCCTCAGGACGATTGATTTAAAAGTTTGGTCCCTCTGGACGATTGATTTAAAAAGTTTGGTCCCTCAGGACGATTGATTTAAAAGTGTGGCCCCTTAGGATGATTGATTTAAAAGTTGTCCCTCAGGACGATTATGTATGACCCATGCACCGACACTTGACGAGAACAACAACAACATTCCTTCTTTAAAAAGTAGGAGGCTCAATGGGGTTGCTCTTTTGCTTTACTGTCTTTCCTTTTGGCCAGGTTTGAGTTTGAGCTTGGCAAAACTTGGGTTTTGGATTGGTTTCAGACTTTTAGGCTCCTATGCCCAAGTCCTGGATTTGGGCGTATGCTTCCCTCAGAAATGGCATTTGGCTGACATGCCCCAATTTTGGGTTGATGTGCCTCCACAGATTATGAACCTCAATTCTGATTTTCCTTTTCGGCTCTACTGATGGTTTTGGCGACCAATTGACCATGTACCCAAATGCGGGTTCTTTGATGCATTGAAATTGTTTCCACGAGTCAAGGATCGACAAGACTAAGACGACATGATTGGCCTCTTGACAAAGAGGCGGATTTTTACAAGGCCAAGAAATTTGATCGTCCTTTTGACAAGAGGGTGGCCATCGATAAGACTAACAAGGCCAAGGAATTTGACTGGACTTTTGACAAGAGGGTGGACATCGATAAGACTGACAAGGCCAAGGAATTTGACTGGACTTTTGACAAGAGGGTGGACATCGATAAGACTGACAAGGCCAAGGAATTTGACTGGCCTTTTTGACAAGGGGATGGACTTCGATAAGATTGATAAGGCCAATGAATTTGATTGACCATGTTGACCTGACAGATAAGAATGTGTTGACTCGAAAGATATGGAAGACTACGTTGACTCGAAGTTCTGGAAGATGGCAAACATGCCTCACAATTAATGTCGAAATTGTCATGATAAAATTGAATTTGTAATTGTTTCACTCCATCAAGTGACGTTCATTCAAATCTACTATTTTATCAAGACACAAGATTTCTTATCATGAACCCATGCCCCAGATTGCTAATGATGCCTCATTGATTTTCCTTCAAAATGCCCCTGTTTAGAGGGCTGTTGATGAGGACCCGTTGATATGCCACAGTTTAGATTTGTGCTTTGCATGATGTCAGTGTTTGCACAATGCTTTGACTTTTGATTTTCAAGGGAGATTAGACTGTTCCCTTTTGACTTGAATTCCCACTATCAAGTTGCACTTTCCAATCTGAAAGGACTTTATCCAGGTTATAATAGGGCCAAGGCTTAGGCTTAACAAAGAAAGGGTAATAGGCTAAAAAATCTCATTTTCCCTTGGGGTTGTTAGAGCTGACAGCTATCTCGGACTTTTTGTGCCATTTTTGCTTCTGATGGGTGCTTTCATGTGCCTCTTCTTGCTTTAAATGAGCACTTCCTTTCATTTGATTTTTTCGTTTCAAATTTCTTCAGTGCTCTTCATCTTGTTGCACCCATGTATTTGACAAGCCTATAAGTTTGGCATTTTCATTCTTGTGATACTTTGAATTTTCACGCGCTTATATCCTTGACACTTTCATTATGCTGGCTGTCATGTGTTTAACACTTTCATATTTCTTGTTTCACCCCAGCGTGGGGGATAGCTGCCTAGCTGGGTTCTTTTTCAAAGAAATTGATTCAGGCTCAAAAGGGCTTTGCAATGGATATTTATGTGGGGAATACAAGCAAAGAATGCCTTTCTTCATTTTGAATTGTGCAACTCGATAGGGAGAACTCATGCTTGCTCTAACTTTTGCCTAGATCTCATTTTGAAGTTTGATCTAGCGAGCTTTTTGCCTTAACTTTTGCCTAGACCGCCCTTGCGGGTTTACGTCCTAGCAGGCTTTTCTTTGTCAAAGCATTACTTCTTGATGGCACCGGGGAATGGTCCATTGGAAATCCTCCTTGTGCGGGGCAAGGGTTCAATCAAATTTCATCTCGTGTTTCGAAGTGATTATCATGTTTCTCAAATGATGATGTAAAACAATTCCAAGTTGAGAGATTATTGCAAAAAACCCAAGTTTATGATTGACAATTTCGACACAACAACATGACATGGATTTTTGATAGTTACGATCGAACCATTAAGGGTTGCCTACGTATCCCTTTGCAAGGAATCAGGTCGTGCGTAGTTCGGGACTGCAAAGGTTGACTCTCTTTTTGAATTTTCCTTTTTTCTTGACAACAACAAGATATTACACGAAATTGATGTTTGGAAAATGATTTGATTGATTGGATGGAGTCGCCACCCGGGTTTGAGGACCGTACCCGAGCAACCTTTTTAAAAATGACTCTTTTGCCCTTGATATGGAAAATATTTTACTGGTCTCGCCAAAATGAGATTTCTCGGGTCCGGGAGCTAGGTTACGCGAGGGGAACGAATTTAAACCACCCGTCTCGTCCGGTGTGACCACCGGTCTCTACTAAATGTTTAAAGGATTTTGAAAACACCGTTTGAATAGACTTTAATCACCAACTCATGCAAGCACACATAAATACATAAAGAAAATTCATGAAATGAAGGTGGATGTTTGTGCTTATGTCATGAGAGGATGTTATTGATGCATAAGATGCTGGAACTTGACCAAATCATCTTCAAACTGCCCTAAGATGCTCCAGAAACTGATCACAAACATCATACTTGCCACACCTGGATGGCAATCTGGGCACCTGGATTAGGCATATCCAGGAGCCTGGATTGAATGCAGGCGCCTGGATGGCCACTCAGACATCAACTTCCATCTTCCAGGTTCCAGCGTAAACCACAAGTGCAATGCTCCTAGCTTATCCACACACACTCTAAATGATGTTTAATGACGTTGTGAATGAAATGAACCTCAAACTCAAGTTCAGAGCATGATATCAACTTGGAAAAACATGATTTTTGTATGCTTTAATAATGAAATGCAATGCACAAGACATATTTCAGAGCTGATATACCATATCCATGCATATAAAATTCTATTTGAGCAGCTTGTGTTTATAACAATGCAAAATAAGAATGCATCCATACTAAAAATGCAATGAAAATGCTCATATTGGACTTTAACAATGTAGAATATGCTTTGATGACATGAAGAACTTCCTTAAACAAATTAGGTACTCAATGATCAGACCTCATGAATGATATATGAACTCATACAAGCATCTTTCTCTCATGTAAACAAGCATCTTTCGGTGAGTTTGAGAGGGAAAATGAATTTGAACTTTAAAATGTGGAGCCAGAGTCTGTTGGAGGGAGTTTGGAATGAAGAAAACGTGGGACAATGTAGGGGGGAGTCCATAGATTCATCAAAAACCAGCTGCAAAATGCTCACTGGAAGTGACTCTGGGCGCCTGGAATTGGGGAATCCAGGCGCCTGGATTGAGTCTAGGCGCCTGGACTAAGAGACTGCACAAAATTCCAAACTTCGCGGGGCCAATATTCCGGGTGCTACCGAACTCCGTTTTGCGCATGGTTTGAAATGTTGGAAAGCTTGTCAAGTCTACTTTCTAACCCAAGTGGTTTGAACCCAAGATGATTTGTACATAAAAATTTATGACCATTTTACCCTCAGAAGGTCGGGAAAACAAGTTGTTTTGGTAAAATGGGCACATCTCCCTCATTTCAAAATGGATTGGGACATATTATATATCAATAAAGAGGGTTTTGAATGTAATAGAAGGTGGTGTAGGCTTGGGTTTATTTTGTAGAGGTTTAGGAGAGGTTTCCAAGTTCACAATCAAGCCTCGCGTGCTCTTATCAGACATTTTCATCATCGGGGTTGCTTGATAAGTTTCTCAGGTCAAAATCGGGGTGTCTACAGAATCACTTGGCAACACTTCTTTATTCAGATCTATACCACCCACAAATGGGGAAAGTTCTGCAGGAGGACCTGCAATGGTTGGTGTTGGTGCCCCAATGTGTTCACCTCGAGCACTCTCTGAAGCTAAAACCCTTGCAATACTGCTAATAACAGGAGGAGACATACCCTGCAATATGACTTTTGGTTGAGATTTGAGTGTCTCAACTTTTTCAACAATTTTTCCAAATGGCATTGAAGGAATCTATGAAACCTCAGTAGACTTGGATTTTGCCTTTTGATCTGAAGTAATAACCAACAGTGAGTAATGTGAAATTGAGTTCAAAGGCCAAATAGGGATTTAAGTATTTTGAAGAAAGAAATCATTAAGCTTACCATTTACAAATTGGCCTATTGGAACATCTTCTGTTTCTTCCACTTCTGGTTCTTCAATTAGTATTTTCCTTCTTCTCTTTGAAGTTTCATAAACTTTGGTTAGTTTAGTTACTTTGGGATCAACCTCTTGTTCTGTGGTGTCTCTTCTTCTCTTGACTAATTAGAAAGGAAAGAGAAAAGTAAGAAATATATACAGAAAATCAATATGGTCTTTTGAAATAAAGAATTACCTGGTTTCGAAGTTGGAGAAACAGAGGCTTGAGCAGGTTCTTTTTCTTTTCTTGTCTTCTTCTTCAAAGGAGATTCTGTGTGCCAAACAAATAGATGAGAAGTAGAAATGCTTCGAGGATACATTAATCACACAAGAGACTAAAGTTACCTGATGGAAAAGGTGTAGTTGACTTTTTCTTCTAAGATCTAGTAACAATAGTTGGTACTGATCGAATAGGAGAAACATCCAAAGCAGCAGACACTAAGGCAGAAGATTGCACTTCTGGTGTCACTTCCCTTTGCTCCCTTTGAACTTTGCTTTTTCCCTTAGTTCCAAACCCATCATCTGATATGGAGAGGGAACTAGATCAAGTTTCACCCTCAACTAGAGCAGGGCACCCAATGTGTTTGGCAAAATTTTGGGCTGACTTGATTTCATTGTATAGCCCAATAAGGTTGTGCCACCATCTTGTGAATCTAGCAAAAATAGGGCTTTCAATTGCAAAATCAAAAGGCTTGAAAGTTGCCCTAGATCTCCTGAATTCAACATTGAGTCTTGAAATTTGGTTTTTATCAACCTTTTTCCTATCATAAAGGGGAACATTAACCTCTCCAGGATAAGGACATGGAATGGCTTGTACCATTCCAAATTGTCTAGCAAACTAAGCAGGACAATAGGTTTCAGCTTGAGCTTGTTTGCAACCCCCAATGAAGCCTCCTATAAAGATTTCCCGTGGAAGAAGAATGCTTCCCCAAGCATTAACAAAGGAATTGTTATGGTCCAATATTCCAATCGGTGGAAGGACGAAATTCTGCTTCTTCCTTATCTTCTCTCATGTTGAAAAAATATTGAAGATATCCAACTAATGCAAGGGGGTTCGAAGCCAAAATTTTGAACTTGTCCCCATAGACATTAACAGGTTCTGTAATAGCAACTTCAAAAACAGGAAAGTATGCTACAAGCCAGAGCTGTAGGAACCAGAGAGGACCCCCTAAATTGAACATAAGTGGTTTCGACCGGCTATCAGATCCTATCTTGTAGACATAGCCCAGGAAGTATGAAGCCAAATCAAACTTCTCACCTTTAGAAAGGGAATATGCTAAAGGGGCAAATTCAAGCATGATTTTCTTACCACTATGGCAAAAAATCATTTTGCATAAGGTATATAGAAGGTATGAAAAGAACTCCCTTTCAGATACTTCATCATCAAATTTTGTTTCAGAATGTAGGAAATTCCCGTATGATGCATACGAACCAGTGGTTTTCATTTCTTTCAAAGGTGGCACATCGATGGATTTAGAAATATCGAACACTGGACCAAATGGAGGAAGTCCAGTAAGGAAGGCCACATCTAAAACCGTGGGAGCCATCATTCCACAGTTAAGTAAAAAATAGTTGAATGATGGATCCCAAAAAGTTAGGGCATCATGTATAAGAGCAGGGTTTTGTTGTATACCATATCGAAGTAGAGAAATAACATGCAAAAGCCCAGTTTGCTCCAATTCCTGCTTCTTATACTTCAAAATGTGTTCGGTCCATTCATCCCAATCTTTATCCCGAACTGGCCAGCACACGAAATTCTTTTTGGGCCAATCTACTTAGCTTAAAGCTTGATCCCTGATAAGTTTACTCTCTTCTAAAATAGGATAACATGGTGTAAATTTGAAGGGAAGGTCAAAAAATGCAAGACCTAGAATTTGGGTGTTGGCTTTTTTAGGGTTCGTAATGAAAATCTGGTTATGTAGTGATCCACCTTTAGATTTTGACTTTGCCTCATTCACCAGTTTTTTAAGAGCAAAGGAGGGAGTACCAGTTGGGTCTGAAGTTTCTGAGGCCATGGCTATGAGAATTTGAGAATGAAGGAGGGAATACAAGTATTTTGAACGTTTGTGAATGAGAAGTGATAATAAAGAAGCACTGAGCCCTAGATATATACGTTGCGATGAAACGGTACTTCGGTTCGGGTCAAGTGCAAGGGTAATTGGGCCTATATTTTATTTTGGCCCAAGTTTGAAGCTAAACCCTCAAATAATGTTTGGGTTTAATTTAGGAATTCTTATGTTTTTCAAACCATTTTGTTGGTTAATTTTATAAAGTAAATCTTCTTATGTTTTGTTTACATTAAGTTTGAACTGGTTTAAAGCATTTTAGGGTGCTTTGAATAGCATTATAGAATGCAGAATAAACCATATAAAAGAACTAAATTGCATTGACATAGAAGATTACATGCTGCAAGAGGAGCCCTATTACATGGAAAAGAAAACTATGCATCTACTGGTGGTGGAGCAGCTGTTGGAGTTGAAATAACTTGGAAATAATGAGGAAAGCTCCAAGTCACTAAGGCATGAAACCTTGCCCAAGTAAAACTGAAGAATTCCCTCTCGTTCATTCTAACCTTGTTTTCTTCATCCAGTCTGAGTTTTTTTTCAATTAATGGCCTGATTTTCAAAATCAAACTTTTGGCTTTGATTTCAAACTTGGCCAACTTAAAAGCATTCCTCTTCATGCGTCTTTTAAACTTCTTTTAGAAGCACCAGTGGGCATTTCAAAAGAGTCTCCTTTCAAGTTTTCTATTTTTTTTGTGAAGCCTGGTGATTTGATCATGAACAATCTCATTATCATGGAGGTCTTGACTAAACCCAAAGGCAGTATTCCTGTTCTTCATCCACATTCGAAGAAGAGGAAGCTGACTCAGAAAAGAGTAGATGAGAGAACCACTTTGCTCAGAAATAGCACCTTGGAGGGTCTCACAAGCGCATAGATAGTTCTTGTAAGGGACATCTTCTTCAAGAATCCCCATATCTAAAAAAGAAAAAGCAACCAATAGTTCCTTGGCTTTGACAGAGTCAGAGTGGGGAAAGAGGGTGTAAGAATAATCAGCGTGAGCAATAGTGCGATCAAACTTAATGTTTTTCAACTCTTCGAACCAGTTTGGACTCTCTGGAAGAGCTCGAAAAGGAGGAGAGGTGTAGTCAATGAAATCCCCAAAGTGAGGCTTTCGAACCTCATTTAGCCAATAGATATACTGCTTAGTAGCTTGATGCTTGAGTTCACCATAACCAGCAAAACATGATCTCTCTGTTTCCTCAACTTAAAAAAACTGAGGAGTGAGACAAGAGGCAATGAGGTTGTCAAGCAGCATTATGTTAGGATCATCTCTAACGAAAGGAGACAAATACCCACTCATAACCATGAGCGATATTTACTCCAGCCTTTAAAACCAGCAGGATCATCCATCTTGATCACCACTATTTCAGAGGGTAAACCCCATAGAAATGGTTTTGGAGAGGAAGGAATAGGAGGGTTCCATGGATCAATTAGTGCTTTTTCCTCCATTTGGACTACCACATAGGAGCGATCTCTTTGGATTTCACCCACAATAGGTGTAATCAAATTCTCAGTTTGGAAAGGCTTGTGACCATTGATGTCCATGTTTTCGTAGGCATTTTGAGTAGTAGTAACATCAGCCATTTGCATTGAGTTTGAGTAAGAAAGTTTGAAGTTTGACGGAACAATTGACAATGAATATTAGCTAGCAATGTGAAATATTTATAGATGTTTTTGAGTTCGAAACGATTCAAATTCTTGTAAGTGGAAAACGTGTGGTTAACTGCCCATTATCCATAAATTTCTCCTCGGAAGTGTAAGAACTGGTCGTGAATCTCTTATTGGAAGTAAAAGCAAACTGCTAATAACTTCCACATTGGAATTGTGTGAGAATTCAAAGCGGTAAAGGCACATTAACATGTATTCAATTTCCTTGAATAACGATGTTAATGTGGGGGGTATGTTTACATATAAAATTAACAAATCCAGTAATTGATTGACACATAATCAAGAATGCCAAATGTTGGCAAATGTGTGTTAATAAAGAAGCACTGGATATATTAATAAAGAAGCATTGGATTAATATATTACAAATGGTTTAATAAGATGTCGTATTAATTCTCAGTTTGAAAAGCAGTTATTGCCAGTTACAAGCCAGAGAACGAATAAGGAACTGACTTTGAAGCCACATTTCTAACTGGTATTTGCTTGGATTACACGTGTAAACGTACAGAACGAGATGGTTGACGGTTAAGACACGTGGAAGAAGTCGTGAGAGGCAGTTATTTCCTTAAACACTAATCGTATGAGTTTAATCGTGTAGATTCAAATTAAAACTTCTGAAGGAAGATCAAGGAAATTCAAGTTCAGATGTTGTTGGAGGAAAGAAACTGCTCATTGGAAGTACAAAGATGGAGTTCAAAGCAAGCCAAGTTCAAATATTTTTGAGCGGGAAGTTCAAATTGCAGGCAGTGTCCATAAATAGAAGAAGTTGAAGAGTAAAAAGCCCCGGACAAATCTTCAACAAACAGTTATCAAAAAAATGATGCTTGGTTTGTTCATTGGCAAGTAGAATTAGGATTTCGACTCAGTTCGAAGTAGATTAGGAGGTAGATTAGGAAGTAGTTTAGGCAGTAGATTTTGATTCTTTTTGTAACAATCAAGTGTTCGAAGTTCTTATTACCTTTTTTGAAGTTGAAGACAATTTCGAAGTAAGTCTACCTTTGATTTATCAATCAAATTATCTTGTTTCTTTGATTTCCTAAGTATATTGGTTTGTATTTCTTCACTTTGAAAGAAAAATTCTCTTAATTGAGGTAATTGAACCATTAAAACACAATCGTCTGATTAGATTTGGTTTTCCAAAGTTAATCTGAGGGAGAAGATTTAAAGGCTCTCTCTGGCACGCTCGCACACAATTATTTTCCATTGCAAAGAAGTAAAAGAACCAAACACATTGCAGTCCATCTACATTGCACCTGCTATGTATGTGTCTAGCACTCTCAAACAAAAAGAATTGCACTCATATTAGTCGAACTGGGTATGCTAGTGTGTGGTCAAAATCAAAATTTTTCAATGAAGATTCTTAACATTGCACCTGCTATGTAAGTTTGTTGCACTCTTGAACAAAAGCATTGCACTTGGGTTAGTCCAACTAGGCATGCCAGTGTGACGTCAAAATCAAACTTTTTTAATGGAGATTCTCAGCATTGCACCCTTAAGGAAGATATATTGCACTTCGTATTATACAATGTTGCACTTTGAAATTAAAACATTGCATCTTCAAGAACAACCGTTGCACTCCTTTTACTCTCCAAAAAGTTTGATTTAACCATACCCTGCAAAAGCAAGTTGGTCTAAGATGGATGCAATGATTTTGATACAAGGTGCAATTTTTTTAATTAAGGGTGCAAACCAATGCACGTACGGCTCCAAATAGAGGTTGTGTTCCAAGACTTTTTTCAATGACCTATTCCTTTCCAGTTTTTGCAAACACTGAGTGAGAACCGTAAAATTTCTAGGACAGTAACTTAGAGCAGCTTGTCAAACAAATACTACTGAAGTACCATTAATCAAGATAGGGAAACTTGGATAAACCTGATTTAGCATATCCCGAATTTCTCCACTAATCACATTTCATATGTTAAGCATTCAAGATAAAAGGTATCAAAATATAGAGTACTGAAGACCATACAATTTGGAACAAAGAGAACACAGATTTGAGGCCAACTTTAAAATCTCATGCAAAGCTAGATTCACATTCAAACAAACAGGTGATGCATTCCCTTGATTTCGACCTCAGTTTAATGCAAAGCTAGAATCACCTTCAAACAAACCAAAGCTAATTGCCTCATGCCAACTATCTTTGCAACGACAATTACTAATCACTTGAATCATTGACGAATAAATGGATATATTTTTCAATCATCACGAGATTAGAATCCAATCATTACAATAATATCTGGTCTTCAAATAGAAGAGAGTTAAAATGTCTGCATGTCTAAGCACAACCCAAAAGTGAGCATGTGAACAACAAACATAACCCTGCCTGGGGCTATTGGACCTGCATGGATAAGGAGGATGATGGAATGCAGGGGTAGTGTTTCTTTTACTGATGCTTGGGGAAGCATTCTCATTCCAAGGGAGAATTTTAATAGGAGCTTTTATTGGAGGTTGCAGACAGGCTCAAGCTGAGATTTACTGCCCTGCCCAATTTGCCAAGCAGTTTGGCATGGTGCAAGCCATTCCCTGCCCCTACCCTGGAGAAGCCAATGCTACCCTATATGAAAGACAAAAAGTTGATAGAAACCTCATATCACGTCTCAATGTGGCATCTAGGGTAAAGAGAAAAAATTATAAGCCATTTGAGTTAATCATTGAGAGCCCTATACTTACCAACTTCACAAGTTGGTGGCACAATGTTATAGCTCTATACAATCAAACCAAAACTGCTCAAAACTTTGCAAAATATATTGGAGCTATCTATGAAGGTGCAGCCCAATCTAGTTCTCTATCCATATCAGATGATGATTTTGGAGTTGGTTCGAAGAGCAGATCTTAAGGAGAGCAGGAAGAAGAAACACCAGAGGTGCAAAGTAAAAAGAAAGGGAAGAAGAAACATTTTTCTCCATCTTCTGCTATGGTGCCTGTAACTCTTAATATTCTGCCTCTTCAGGCTATGCCATCTGTGACCACTAGAGCTCAGAAGAAAAAGGCTACTCCACCATCTCCAATAGGTAACTTTACTTTGTGCAATCAGATTTACCCTAAGGATACATCTTTTCTTACTTATTGTTTGGAATACAAAATCCCCTCTCAAGAAGAAAACAAGCACAAGGAAAGAACCTACTGAAGCTCCTGTTTCACTTGCTTCAAAGCCAGGTAATTCTGCTTTCCAATTGGAGTGGGTAAAACCTAATTAGTCACCACGAGAGGGTGAATAGCTCGACACCACATAGGGAGTTCTTAAGCCCTGTGCCGAACTGGTTTGGCCATGAATAAGGCTAGATTAATAATAGTAAACGAATAAGTCAGGATGCACTAGCTCGGCGTGAGACGTAAAGGGATGCCCCCGATATGGCCGAGCTAGGTAGGCTACATGTATAGCTTAAACAGCATTTTGGAATACATAATTCAGCTCGGCGTGATGAGTTGAGCTATGTACGGGTTATTCCAAACTACGTGGAAGCACGACACCGCCACGTATAGGGCGACGAGACATTCCAGAATAATCTATGGCGGTTCCTTACGAGATGAGGAGCGGTCCCATTAAATAAGGGATCAATATGGGAAGTCCTAACGTGATTATGAGTATACCCCATGTAGGAAAGAGTCTTATATGGAAAGAAAGACTACTGTTAGACAAGATCTAGTGGGATATGGAAGTTGTCTCTTAGTAGGAAACTCTTATTAGGAAAAAGGATTCCTAAAGAGAATAGGAAACAAGGGAAACGTGATGGGCAGACTATTCCACCTATAAATAAGACAACAAACCCATGAAGAAAGGTAAGCTGTGAACCCCTTTTTCATATACATTGTGAATTGTGAGTACGAGATACTAACTTAGCCATCGGAGAGCCTTTGCCAACGAGAGGCAAAGGTGCTCTAAACCTCTTTTCTGTCTTGCAGATTTAGGGTTGCACAAGGAAGCACGTGATCCAGACTTACGTGGATTTTATCCCTGTACAATTGGCGCCGTCTGCGGGAAACGTTTACAAAAAGTTCTTGTCTTTCCAAAAAAAAATAAAATCAATGTAGACACCCCAAAATGAGACGTTCACGTACATGTTTTAATCTCCGATGATAGAAAGAAATGCCTGGAAGGACTCTCGGATTGAAATTCCCCAAGTCAACAAAGTCAACAGTACCGCACGGTACTCATCTCTCACGCACGGCACTGCCCAAGCAACTTTTTGAATTTTGGCGGTCGGGTGTGCCGCATGGCACAGTAAGTGTGCCGTACGGCACAGTTTGTGTGCCGTACGGCACTGTCACTTGTCACAGAGCTTTTGCAGAGTGCCCAGCAGCTCGAATTGTTGACGAATTCGCTCCTCTGTTCATTATGATTTCGTGCGAGGATGAAAAACTTACCTCAGAGCCATCATCACCATGAGTGAGCATCAAGTTTGCTTGGGATTCAATCGGTTCTCATTTGCCTATAAATACCGATTGGTTGCAACGGGTAAAAGGATCGGGGGAAATTTGTGAGAAAAACTGTGGAAAACCTCTCTTGAGTTCTATTCTTAAAATTCTTCTCATACTCAAAATCACTTAATACCAATACCCTCAAGCCCCAGAAATCTATCTCAATCCAGTTGTAATCCGAAACCCATTGCTCTGTTTTTCGCTCCAAAATCTCCATTGATCATCACCAAAATCCATCAGGCTTTCAACCGAATCTCCTATACCATACTGAGAAGTAATTTTGCAAGCATTGGAAGGAGTTCAAGTCACATTCAGAAGTTCCAGAGAGAAGCTCAATCCGAGAGTTTCAAAACCGAGGTATAATCCCGTTTCGCCAATTTCGTAACTTGGTACCCTGAGGGGGGGGATGCCGGATGTGGGATGACAATCATTGTCATCTCCACATTTGGTACGCCCATGATACAGTAAAAACCGTCTTGTTTATAAACCTCCCGGTCGCGTCGTACGGTGAAAACATCGCCTCGTACGGAGCGATTCAACGAGGAGAGACATTCCATACTTAAACATGCTGTTTTATCCTTCAAAATAGTTCATTTTTAATCATATTCCATGCCCTGAATGTACCTTCATTTCAGTCTGTTCGAAAACCCAAAATTTTAAACTGTTGTGTGGCCAACTGTGCCGCACGGCACTCCCTCTGTACCACACGGTACACCTGGAGTGCCGTACGGCGCTCCTTTAAAAATTTGACCGTTAGGTCGATGAACAGGGTCGCACGGTACGTCCAGTGTGCCGCACGGCACACTTTTCGTGTGAAAATCAAAATTTTGAACAGTCCCCTGCACGAACAGTTTAAATTCTGGATTTTCTTTACATGATTGCTGCGAATTATATATTAGTAATTCATTTTTCATTATTATCGTCTGCTTTGCTTAAATGCTTATCTGCTAAAATTCGGCTATAAAATACTTTCTAAAAATCCCACAAATGTCTAGTAAAGACCGATTTTAATCGGGCAAACGGGGTGCATTAAAACCCTTCCCCGTTCGTAACCTGGCTCCCGAATCCAAAACAAATCTCTGGTTTTCAAGTTGTTTTCTAAATCAGTTTTCTAAATCATTTTCAAAACGGTTTCTCGGGTCCCAAATCATTTTCTAAAAACCCGGGTGGCGACTCTATTTTTCAAATCAAATTCCAGCCGGCGCGTGGAGGTCGACCGTCCACAAAATGGCGACTCTGCTGGGGAATCGATATTTTTAAATTAATCTTTATTTTGACATTTTACACTTGTAAAACGACCCTTTGAAAGCTTGACACCAAGTACGCACTTCACGCCGTGCTAGAAAGGATCGATGTCAGGGTGAAAGCCCGATCAGTCTGTACTGGAGCTTTCTCGGTTGTTCGCATGAGTAAAATTTCAAAATTTTGATTAATTTAAAAGAGAGCCAAACTTGAAAAACATTTGTGGGATTTTTGAAAACGATTTTTATTGCGGAACTTTTGCATCACTTGCATCGATGTTGGATAAACCCCGCTGCTGCGTCTTGGTTACCCTACCCAGTTCACTAGTGTTAGGACATCCCCGGATGCTCAGCAACCTTGGACCGTGATGAGTCAGCCTGCCGCTTGACCTTTGCCATGCAGTACACTTGGCACTGGGAGGCAAATATTGGCTCTAGTCTGGGGAACCCCCTAAACCAAAACCAGCCTTTGCATATGGTTAGCCTAGAACCTTCCAACCTAAGACAGGGACCCACAGGATAGGGTTATGTGATATATCCTGTTAACTGCTTAATTACTCACTATTTACTATTTGTTGTTTGCCTGTCTTGCATGCACATACATGATAGCTTTTACCCCTAGGCTTGCACGTTCCATCCACAGTGATAAAGAAGGACTATCCCAATAATCAAGTGCTCTGTCAAATAAACAAGTGCTTTTCAAATAAAAATGCTTCAATTGGCTCTTTCCCTCCCAGTAATTAGAATGTTGTTTTTCTTTTACCAGAGTCCTAATCAAGATGAGTAACCAACTGAAACAAGAAGCTCAAGACCACCTTTGCCATCCATCATGGTGCTCCGGTATGGATACAA